>JAPSGF010000030.1:5319815-5428647 GCA_035772895.1 Perdix hodgsoniae | reverse complement strand
CCCCCCCCCCCCCCCCCCCCCCCCCCCCCCCCCCTCCTCGTTTCCTCGCGTAGCGGGGGGACGCGGCTCCCGCCCGCAGACCGCCGGTGCGGGACGAGGCGCGGGCACGGCGGCTTAAGGGCAAAGGAAGGGCGGAGGAAATGGCGCCTCCGTGTGACCGAGCGGCCCTGGCGCTGCCCGTGCCGGTGGGGAAGCCCGCCGCCCCGGAGCTCCCCTGCCGCTGGCGGCGCCGCGCCGGCCGGCTGACGCCTGCGGGCCAATGGCCGCCGACCGGCCGCCACCTCCTGTGCACGGCCCTGCCTGTGCAGCTGCCTCAGCACACGCGTTTCTTGCTTTAGTAGTAGCAACAGAATTAAGTGTGTTGAGTCCAGACTGCATGCACTGGCACAGGGATTGATACAAAGGCACCGCGAGATACCATGGGAGCTTTAAAGTCTATTTAATTACAACGGTGGTTAAGAGTTCCTTGCAAAACACGAGTGTTTCCAGCGACTGGAGAGGGTCATTGCTGGTTTCCTTTCCTTGCACACCCTGCAGGATGAGGCAGTATTCTCTTTTTTTATCTACAAGTTGCACGCAGCCAGTCAACACCCTCCAGCAAAGCTCTTTACAGCCTCTTTGCCCTGCTGTCCTGAGTAATTTAGTATGACTGGGTGTGATGCCCAGGCTTTATGCAGCAAACAGATGTTTGAGTGCTTTCTGTTTCAAATGTCCCGGTGAAGAAGGCTTGAATCTGGCTTCCAGCAAGCCTTGAAGCTTCAAACTCCAGAAGATATTCCATGAGAATTTTGTCACTGAGGCTCTTCCCACATAAGTGTTCAGGTGAAATAAGGCCATTACAACCAGTCTCATCTGCACAACGAAGGCTGTTCGCTTGGTGACTTCTCTACAGGCTTCAGTATAACAGAGCTGCTAAAGTTTGTCCTTTAGATATGTACCGCATCTCCCACCATTTACCACTCAATAATCAATTAACATTTTTGTTCAGAAGCGGCGAGTAGTGGTGAGAATGGATCCCGTGGAAGTGGCAAGCCTATGGTGGAGAACACTGAGAATGGAGAAAACACACATGCTTTCTATCCCTGCCTGGCACCGGATCTTCTCTTTACCCATCATGGAATGGATGGAATGCTGAGTAGCAAGAAAGGAGCTCCTGAGATACACTGTGCATGCAGAAGGTCGGCACTGTCGTGCCTAGTAGGAATTGGAGGCTATCAGTGATACCTGCAAACCCCAGATAATCCATGCCTGATGCTGTGCTGCTCAGCATCAAGTTAGGGAATATTTAACCAAATTGCACACCTGTACGGGTGCTGGCCGGTGAGGCCGCCTCCATTATCTTTGGAGGCAGATTCCTGAGGGCTGGAAAAAGCAGGTGGCATTCCTATTTTCAGGAAAGCAAGCAAGAGAGTGTAGAGAACTACAGACCAGTCAGCCTCACCTCAGCACCTGGAAATGTGATGGAGCAAATTATCTTGGAAAATATTTCCTAACACATGAAAGACAAGAAGCTGACTGGAAGTAGTCATCATGAGTTTACCAAGGCAAAATCATGCTCAGCTAACTTCTAGTTTGGTAGATGGGGTGTGAGCAATGGATGTTGTTTATTTTGACTTTAGCAAGGCTTTTGACAGACCCCCGTAACATCTTCACAGATAAGCTGTTGAAGTGTGGACTAGGTAAAAGGACAGTGAAGTGGAGTGAACGCTGACTGACTGAACTTCAGAGGGTTGTGATCAGTGACACAAAGTCTAGCAGGAGGTTGGTCACTTACGGTTTACCAGATTAATTGTGTATGGCATTGAAAACATCCCTTTTTACCCATACTCAGTTTTCTTCTAATTTAAATATGAACAACTCCACCAGCTCCCTGTTATTAAAGAAGCCAATCAATGATAACTTCTGAGCACCAGACACTCCTCTAGGGTGGATGCTTGGTGAAACTGTCATTATTTATCTACAGAAACAAATAGCCTGATGGTCACAGGTACTGCTCAGTACACGCTGACTTCTGTGCTATGGTTCCCAGTAAACTCTATGGCCTCATCCAACTCCATGCAGACAGCCTGTAACAGAGTTAATTGTGTGCTTAAGGGGTGTGGTGAGCAGTCAAGTGTTGCTCCCACAAGTGTTTAAGTGCTCCCACAAACTGTGTGTCACAACTTCATAGCAAAAGTGCACATTTGGGAAGAGCAGCATGCTGCAGGATATGTGACAAAGCTGTTTCACTGTTAAGGAAAAGCAATATTTTTGGGAAAGAACCTTGTTTTCTTACAAGAAGTTAAAATAATTTTTATTTTTCTGTTTGAATTTTGACCTTGTCAACTTTGAAAAGCATTTGCCAACAGCTGGATCAAGAGACATAACTCAGCAAACCCTGCAAATGCAAGCAGATTTCTTTTGGCTGTGGAGATAAGGGAGTTCTTCTAAAATATCACTGGCACTGCAGCATCTACACTGTGCCTTCTGCTGGCCTTGATAGTCACCAGAATGGGAATGAGTGGGGCTGACACCCCTGACCTACATAGCTGTTCCAAGCTGACTTCAGCCATGTGCGTGATGATCACTTGTTCTAAAGAGGAGAGAGTCATGCCAGAGATATTTTCATTAAATTCAAAGATCTTAAGTTATCCTACTAATCAGTATCTGAGCTCCAGGCCTACACTGAGTTCAGAAGGTCAGCTTTTCATTCAGGGTACAGTTTTCATATGTGAGTAAGTGTCAGCATCCAGACCTTTTGATTTTGGCAGGTTTAAAATGCTAATTATAAGAAGTCATAACAATCAATAATTAATGAGACTCTGGCTTTCCTTGGCTTTTGAATTTAGAGCCTGCATATGCTGACAAATAAAATGAACCAAGCCCACTCTTTGTACTTGCAAGAATGCAATTGTAACATCTGTTCAGATGCCCCAGGGGTTTTACTCGTACGACATACTAGAAAAAGTCTGATGCCTGAACTGTACTCAGACTACCTGGCAGAGTGCTGGAAGTACTAGCTGCCCTACTTGTCCAAGGGAGTGTGATACAAATTAAAAGAGTAGGGACCGTTGTGGAGCGCGTATTGCCATGCACTGGTCCAGTTTGGTGTACTAAAGGGCTTTGTTGTTTCGAAAAAAAGCCTGCATGCTGTCTTGTATACTATCCACTGTGAACTGATCCGTCTGTAAATCACATCTAACACCCACGTACTGCAAAAGAAAATAAGATTATTTCCATGGAAATTTTCAGCCATCTCTCAGGATTGAAGACAGATTCTGTTGCTGTTGTAGAGCTCCACGTACAGAACCATCCTCCCTTCAGTGGTGCCGACTGGCAGTATGAGAGGAAATGAGCATAAGCTGAAACACAGAAAATTTCATTTGAACATTAAAAAAAAAAAAACAAAAAAAAAAAAACAAAAAAACACTTTTATTGCTGTGAGGGTGATGGAACACTGGGATAGTTTGCCACAAAAGGTTATGGAACATCTCTGACCTTGGAGAGCCTCAAAATCCAAGTGCACGTGGTGCTGGATAAGTGAGGTGCTATAACAGAATGCCCAGAGAGGTTGTGGATGCCTCATTCCTGGTGATGTTCAAGGCCAGGTTGGGTGGGGCCCTCGTCAGCCTAAGCTGATGTCTGATTTAATGGCTGGCAACCCTGCTATAGAAGGGGGTTTGGAACTAGATCATTTTTGAGGTCCCTTCCCACCCAAGCCATTCTATGATTGCCTTGTAAGATCTCCAGGAACTTTAAAAATTCTTGTAATTAAATACTTTTTTAGGTGGTCATAGCCATCATTAAAGCTCTGTTACATTAAGAGAAAGGCAGGGAAAGACACATTCAAGGATGAAGTAGAATCATGTGCACTTTACACATCTAAACTCTGATTATGGTCTCACCTTGGCATTCTAGCAGTGAAATTACTGACTTGAGTGGATTTGTCCCTACACTACTGGGTGAAATACATCAGAGACACGTGGCAGTACTGAAGCCTACACTGATCTGGCATATAAACTGACTTCAAACAGCAAAAACAATGGACTTGTTCCCATTATTACCATTAGGATTTGTTACAACCAAAACATGCTGAAACTTGGCCGTGAGTTGTATGACCTTACGGCTGAAATTGTGGAGAGGGTCATTGTTAGGACTGGTACTGAAACTGGAAAGTTCTTAACTCTCATTTCAGGGTATGTTCAGCCTGGCAGAACTCCACACTGTGCCAGCTGGGTGAGTTCCTCCTTCAACCACATGAGGTTTCATCTCTGTGTTGTATACGCATTGCCTGCAGTCCCACAGAGTCATTTCATCAGCTTCTTCCTAGAGCAGCCAGCGTGGTTATCCACACCAGCACAAACATCAGTAGGGAAAGGGCTCTCTGACAGTGATCTCTACCTCTTCTTCTTTCTTATAACTCTGAAGAAGTTCCTGGTGCCTTGGTTCCTTGGAATTCCCTTGGGAGGGATGAGCGTTTCTAGGTCCTCTTCTACATTTCCCTCTTTCACCATCTAGTTTTAGTTCTGGAACCCCATGCCCGACCTTGTTTTTGCATCTGTTACCCTCTAAAATTATAGGATAGCTTTGCTATGTGGTCTTCCCATCTCAGACTAGTAGGATTGAGGTCTTTTGTGTGGACTAGACCTAAGCTGATTTAGCAGGGTTTTCCAGAAGATATTAGGCCATGTTCTCTTAGCAGCAAGTTAAGCTAGGTAGAAAACCTGCCTCAGTAAATAACATTGTATTTTCAAATAAATGAATCAAAGTAATCGTGTAGAAGGATTTGGGCTGAGAAGAGCTCAGCAAAAAATGAATTTCTTGTGTTGCCTGCATAGCAGCTGGAGGCTTCTTGTCAGCAAATGGCCCTCTGTCATGATAGTGCGTGAGAATTTCACTGTGACAAGCCAGACTGCTGGGTCTGGCAATAACCCTCTCTCAGTGTTTGTATTCAAACTTTAACATAAGCTTGAAGCTGAGCTTCATCCATCATTTTTAGCCCAACACTTCCCAAGAATCCAGTGTCAATTCACCCTGCTCGTGCAAAGTGAGGGTAATTCAAGAAGCACTTTTACGCAAGGGTTTTTGTCTTGCGAGCGGCTGATTTCACAGTTTGCGCTAGTGAGGTCAAGTAGTGTTGGGGCAGCACAAATGCTAGCACTGATGTTTGGCTTGGACTGGATTTTTTAATTATCTTGTGTGTTTTGTGGTTTGGTTTTTGTCATTTGTTTCTTTGTTTTTAGTTTGAAATGATCACTGTAGCTGTATCAACATGCTGCTTCCCTTATGTTCACCTACATCTTGCTCCAGGTTTTTCCAGCTTTTTCCTGCAGTTTGCGTTGCTCAGGATCGAGGTGGTTAACACAGATACTGTTCTGCACTGCAAATTTGAAAACAGTTCTCTTACGCTTCACGCCATGGGTTTGGTCAGCCTCTTGGGAGCAAGGCAAACTAATGTCCTGAAAGTCCATTTCCTGCTTATCGAGAAGGGTCAGGACATTGTCTCTTTTAACCCTGGTAAATGTTTGCTTTGGTTTGGTGCCCAAAGCCTGTTTCAATAAGCACGCTGCCCATTGCTCTATGAGATAAGTGAGAGGCACATCATTCGTAAAAAGCAGTCTATAGGCAAATAGTATTTTCTTTATCTTCTGGGCTTTCCTTGCTATTTTGGTGTCGGGTGGAAATCTTGCTGCAAATTTTGAACAGAAGAAAATGTTTCTGAACTGTGAACATCTGGTAATGCCTAACTCTTGATCCCGATTTCATCTTTATTTAAAGAAAATCTTTGAAACTCTACTGCCCAACTGCACCATCTACAGGCAAGAAAAAAAAGAAACAAACAAACAAAAAAGACCACACCACAGAGTGTTTGAACTGTATTAAGCACTGTCTTTTAATCACTACAAACGGTGAAAGCAGGTTTATTTTTTTCTGAACTAGATGTATTCTTCTGTCTTTTGAACGTAATATTACATCCCCCAGAACTTTTAATATCTTGTGTGCTTTGTCCAGGAAGTTTTGCTTTTGCAGAATATGTCACAATTTGCCTGTTATCGTGAGGAAATAGAGGATACGTCTGGCTTAGACCCTGATTGTGCTTTAAGAATTTAATGTGATGTAGATAAAAGCTGCTGCATTCATCGGCTGTCACATGCTATTTCATTAACACACCTACATAGGGATTATGATAAACATCAACTATGCTGTCATTGCTATGCCTTACTTACCCATAATTCCTCACCCACTAACAGTAAAGATATTCTTAAAGTGACCTAGAAAATGCTGCCTCTCTCCCACTGCAAATAAAACCGTGCTAAATATTCTCAAATATCGTTATGATAAAAAGGGAAGGGAGAATTTAATGCATGAGCTTGTAAAATATGCAGCAGTTTTGCAAGGCTGTTTGAGAAGTGATGATGATTAGCATGTGAGGCCACATTAGATGTGTGCCTGTAGTCGTTGGTTTGTATCCAGTATGCTGCTGTGTGTCCAGCACCCTTCGGTAATCGAACAGGACAGGCGTGTTGTGAAACTGGTGGATTAAACCTTATTGATTGCACTCCTCCATTTTACGAAGAAAATGGATCTTGTTTACCTGTTCTCTTGTTCCTGTGAACAAATACGTTTAAAAGTCGACAAACTATACCAGTGACAAACTATACTGAAATAGCTCTTGTAATTGATAGATAGATACATTCTGAGAATAAAATGCAAATAAATGTAAATGATTTTGTTCTTGGAAGAGAATGGGCGGCTAAATTCAAGATCACATCTTTGCTTGGATTTCACTGTTGTGTACAATACCTTCGCTGGGAAGCTCTCTGGAACAAGAGTTTTGTTTGTCCCAGTGAGCATACAGCATCCAGAGTCAAAAAGGCACAGTTCTGACCAAAGCCTTTTTGCATTAATATAATTAATTCTTCTGGAAAATTCTGCATATTTTCAGTCTGTTACTCTATGTCTTCACTCGGCAATTCATCTGTTATTTTGTATATTGATTTTTGCTTACCTGTCTCTGCCTTTGTCCCAAGCTGCTATGCAACAGTGCCATTTCTTGAACTATGCTGTTGCCCACATTTCAGCAACGGCAGAAGACACTACCATATGTGGTTCACAGAGTGCTTTGGGATCCTTCAGGGTGAGAGGTGTGATATAAACATAAGATACCGTTCATTCCATTTTTCCCCAGCTCACACAGTGCTAATAGGTTTTGCTTTCGTCTGGTGCTCCCCTGGCTAAATTGTGAAACATCTCAGTGATACCATGAACATTTGCTGCTGGCAGACTCATAATCACTGCTCTGTTAGCTCCTCTTTACACAAAGATGGCTATTCTCTGGGAACACAATTGACTCTCCTACAACCAAATGTCTCTTTATTTTTACCATCCTCAATACCCTCTCTTACAATTTCCCTCGAGATTCCTCATTCAGGCTCTATTTCCCATTTGACGCCTCAGTTCACCTGTGGTACATGGTGATGTCTGTGCTGATCCTGTATCCTGAGTTGAAGGGACCTGTGTAAGGGTATCTCTTTTTCCAGTGTGCGTCTATCTTCCTTCCACTGCGTTTGAATAGCAAAGGCTCTTCCCCTTTAGACAGAGCCTAAAGGAGACCAATAATCAACTCCTCCAGGCTACCTAAGCAGCGGCTCATTGTCTCCTTGGAGGGAAAAAGGCAAAACACAATTGCTTTTCTGAGCCCTTCTGCCCGACTCTGTGGGAAAGGGAATAATTAGCTTCATTAAGCTCTGGAAGGCCAGCAAACACTCGCATTCCCTGCAGTCCCCTTGCTTGACCCCGCTGTATTAGAGCTGCAGCCAGTCCCTCCGTAAAAACGGCTGAACATTTGAGTTGCTGCCAGTTCTGCCCACATCACTGCTCCTTGTGCTGCTGTGGCACTGCCCTGGGCTGCACAACCGGCCCGCGATGAATGCAGTACATGGGGGGGCCTTTTTCTCCCCCCTTTTTCACTTCTCGTTAGTTTAGCTCAATTATTTTTGCTCCCGTCTTTCTGGAGTTGTTTCTTTTTAATATACAACTGCAAGCTGCTTCTCATCTTTTCACTCTGACACACTGCTGTCAGGTGGTAGCACGTCTCTTGCCAGAACAAGAACTTGCCATGAAAATCAGTGAGCTGCAATGTCCCTTTGGGGCCAAGCAAACAAGTCCTTTGGAATTTGTTAAATGAGATATGTGGGACTACACTAGCTTGTGTGAAAAAGGATAGGGATAAAAAAAGGGCTGTAAACATTTGATTTCCCGATCACTGAAATGGATCCATTCCTGATTCGCTGTGTCCAGTGCCAAATTTGGTAAAAAGAGGACATCTTTCTTTACTCCTCATTACTTTCCTAAACCTACATTTGGGCTATTGAACACCAGATTGGGATATTCCGTGCTACAGACTCCACAGTATGGGCTCTACCTTCCCTCACTTGCGTAAGAATAAAGTGGGACTAAATCCATAGAAATCACTGGTGGTGTCATGTCAGACTTGTGCATATGATGAGAAAAAAGTCCTTGCTTTTCTTTTTCCACGACTCAGTACAGAGCTCAGATACACAGAAACATTTTGATATTTAAAATCCGTTTGATGTTTAATCAGAACAGAAGTGTGGCATGTGATGATCATGGGCATATATCTGAACTGAGCTTTAGGAAACAAACAAATCATACTGATAAAGAACAGCTGTATTCTTACATCAGAAACTACAGGGGCAAATAATTAATTTGCCTTCATTAATTTCCCTGCTTTTTCCTGGCAAAAAGTCAATAAAGGCTTAGTTTACAGATCTGACTGTCATGACAAGAGTGGATATTTGAAAAGATTGTATCAATTACTGGGTCATCAGGCATTAGTATTAGTATAGTCAATTTCTGTTCCCCTCCCTTTCCTTCCAATCTCCCTTTATAGTTGGCTACTAAAAGGAAGCTGGGAGAAAGACTGTGATAAAATGTTGGTGATCATTTTCTCCCTTAATAGAGAGGAACTGGAGACTGTTTCTGAATCTCAGCTGTGCAGGGCTGCACAGAGCTGTGAGTCAAAAGGGGGGAGCAAGGGGACAGCGTTGGTTTCCTCCTGAATGACAGTAATGTGGAGACACAGAGCAGGGAAAACGCCACAACACACACAATGCTCTGATGCATTCTATTATACTCCTCTGATGCTGAGTTTAAATGTGTCTTTGGAAGAACAGAAGGATCATAGACATACGTAGAATATACATCACAGCTATACATATGAAACTATACATCACAAACACTGCTCTTGCTACAAGTCTGCAGATTGAGGAAATCATTAGGAACCAGTAAATATAAAAAAGACTGAGAGGGACTCCAGTTCCTGGGAGATACGGAGTAAACCTCAGCTGGTATTAGAGCTTGTATGTATAGTTGAGCGAGTGCCTTTGAATGAGTGAAATCCTATTTCAGCGGCAGGCAGATCAGCACAAACAACTTGGCGTTGTCTCTTTGTGACAAAGCAATCTTGACAAGTATGTATGGCTGGTGCTTAAAAATTCCCGTCGTGTCGTTGAAACACTTCCAGACATCACTTAATCAGGTGAAGGAGATCTTAGCTCATTCCTTGTACTCCTTCAGGTTTGCCAGTAATAGCTCGCCTAAATTTTAATCTCCTATTTCTCTTCAGTTCTTGGGAATTTCTGCAGCTGAACGGTGGGATCAGAACCAACATTTCTGGCACGCACAGTGCGTACTCTCTCCCTGCTGGCAGCAGGGCTGAGCTCTCCAGCCAGGCTGGGTCAAAACCTGGTGTTGTGGTCAGGGTGGGCTGGGAGGACCGAGGGGCAGGTATACATAGCCGTGTGTCGCTGTGCCACATAGCACAGGCACCCAGCAGGCACATGGCACCATGTACCCAGCAGTGCTCCTAGAAGTGCCCGCTCCCCTACAAAATCTGTGCACGAGGTGATTTGAGGAAGCAATCCGTATACAGTCTATAATTTCAACTTTATACTCAGGGCTCCTTATGCGTAAGCACTTGTTGAACCGGAGCTCATTTAAGGTATCTGCTGCCAGTTTTCTCCCAGGTTAGATTGGAATCTCAGTCACTGGAAGCACCAGGCTGTCCTGACAGGGAGGTTCCAAGCTGCTTTCTTCCAGGCAACAAGCTGGCTCCTTCTCCAGGACAGCTTTGTCAGGGAGTACTGGTTGAGCATGCAAACCATCTGCTGGGAGGCCTTGTGCTGAATAAAACAGGCACAGTTCCATTTTGGTCACTCAGTTTAACACCCTCAGTTCAGAGGGCTGGTATTAGAGCTGGCCCAGCAGACTGGTGAAGATTTGGAATGCTGGCTATTTTCTGACTCACTCATCTTTTGTGCTCTGTCTCTTAAAAGAATTGCAGCGGTGCTGAAAATCCTGCAGTGAAGCCTCCTGAATGGCCGAGGGAATGTGTCCCACATTTGTGAATGACACGCTGCACTACTTTGTATTCCCAAAGAGGTGACCTTCAGAAGTGGGGAGATGTGAGGGAAGTGCTGCTTCTAGCACATACACAGCTGGATGGGGGTATCAAAGAGAAGGCTCAGATCTTCACAAAACATCTGGGCATGGAGCTGAGCAACCTGCTGGAGCAGGAGGGGTGGACAAGAGGGCCTCCTGAGGCCCCTTCCCATCTCAACCATTTTGTGTTTCTGCTACACAGGCACATGAACCTCACACTTTGACATGCAAGACCTAGAAGAGATCTTTAAGCTGCACAGATGCCCCATAGAGCTAAGAGCGTATGGGAATGAATGACTTATCCCTTTTCTTCCCCAGTTAAAGCAATCTGTTAGCATCACAGCCCTACAGATGCTATGCCTTAATTTATTTTGTGTGTCAGAGAAGCCTGCAGAGGGCAGCTTTACTCTTGTATCACGGTCCTCAGCTGCTTGCTTTGTGTCTTTAGCACCGCACAAAGCACCCCCCACTTCTTTCTTTCTCACAACAGAAAACAATTTATATCGTGTAATTTTTCTGTTTCTATTTTTCTAGCCTGTTTATGACAAAGGAAGTCAGGCAATCTACTGTAATCTATCTGGCTAGATAACGTACAGTTCATTTGCATGGCATGTTATTACAAGGTTCTAGAAGACACTAATTAGGAAGTAAATCTGGGGAGAGAATAGGGATTAGGAAGTATCCATCAGTCAGATGCCTGTCAGCCTGCAGAATAATAATAATTAATCATAATTAACAATACATTCTGTGTCAGTGGTGTATCTTATCTGTGGACTCTACAGGCATTTTGTATTTAATCTACGCAGCTACTTCTGATGGGAATAGACATGATAAAATATTTAAAGTAAATTTGTAAGTGGCTTTTCTGGGATGAGATTCCTAAAGCAGATGTGTACAAGCACCACAATGAAGCACCTGATTTTCAGAAGTGCTCAGCATTTGCAAACACTTGAGTTTGTGTGCTAGTACTACCTCTGATGTCTTTTAGCATAGAAAATGTGAGTAGTGCCCGTGTCTCAGTGGAGGACAACATTTCAAGTAATAGCCCGGATGTGCTGGGAAATGTAAGTCTGACCCCATGGACATGGCTGGATTTACTTTGCATGAAGTCTGCTGGGGAAGAGCACACAAGCAGAACCAAGTCCTTATCGATAAGCTGTGCATGGACTGTAGATGTGCACAGCCAAGCATACTGCAGGCCAGCTCAGCTACAAGCAGAACAGTTCTAGCTCCTCCTAAGTGTGGTGTGAATGCCTTAAATACATCTGGGACACTGACAGCAATGATGAAAAATGTGCAGTTTGCAGAACTTGGTGTGCTTACTTCTGCTAAAGCAGCTCTCAAATCATTATGTGTACATCATCCAAAGTGCTAAGAAGCTTTTCTGGTAAACAAAATACTGAGTGGCCTGAAAAATTAAACTTCTGAGTCATCACCAAAACAACCAAAATGAGAAAAAGAATCCATTTCTTTTGTGAAATACCCTTTGTTTTATATCTACATTTTTTTTAAATAGTGTTTTCCTCTTCAGATAGGATCTCAGCATATACAATGTTATTTTTAGTTGAATCAGAAAGCAATCCTCAAGCTCATTTGTATAATGTCCTGCTGCTGTGCTCCCCACACACAACTGATTTCTGCCCTTTTCTTACTCAGCAATCCAGAAATCAGAAGTGTTACCCCCTTAATGCTCAGCCCTTCCATAGGTGCTCAGTGGAGAGGTACGTGCCAGTCCAGAGAAAAGAAAAGCGTTTGTTTTCTCCAACTAATAGCATCGTTAGCCATTTAATTAGATGTTATCCCACTCCCTGCAGACCTGGCAATTTTTTCTGCTAACACAAGTTAACTGAGTGAAGGTAAATAAACCTGTGCCACAAATGTCTCTTTCTCTCTCTAGCTCCCAAGGCATATAGCCTTTCTTGGCCTGTGTTCAGCCTTTTCTTTCTCCCTTTTAATTTTTCACAATTGTAACAAAGATCTGGTGTACTCTGTAGGGAGGGAAGCCTGAATTCTGCCACATGATCTCCTAGGTTTGTGGCACAATGGTAGAAATACTCCAAGTTCTGTAACGAATGCAGATTAGTTGGAAAATCCCTCTTTAGAATTTATTCAAGAAGGAGAAAATACATCCAGTGTTGCAGCTTTAGTAATACTTATTTGAGATAAAAAATTCTTCTTTTTTCTCAAGTTTTCCATTTCTGTTCTGCTGCAGTGTTTTTGAAGGAGAAGAATATAAACCTCTAGAAAGTGATGAGTATAGGACAAAAGGCCAGAAGTTCTGGCAGTGGACCAAGCAATAGATTATAGATCCATAATGTCCCTTTTAACTCTCAGAGCGACCACAGCTTTGTAAGAAAACGGGCAAGCCGCACAATACACCAGCTATTGTTCCAAGTTGCCTGGGAATAAAGGCCAAGTGTTCCATCCTGGTGACAATGTGGTCACTAAAGTCAGTAACAATCACTGCCTAGGGGCCCCGAGGCATTTTCTCAATCTTTAAAAATAAAATTCGGTCATTTGTTCCCTGCAACACATAAAAATCTTCTTTATAGATGTGGTGATGAGGTTGCAGCAGTTTCTGGGGTTTCTGAGAGCCCACTGAGGCTTTTCTCCAACGCTCAGCTGGAGGGA
Source organism: Perdix hodgsoniae (assembly GCA_035772895.1). Lineage (NCBI taxonomy): Eukaryota > Metazoa > Chordata > Aves > Galliformes > Phasianidae > Perdix > Perdix hodgsoniae. The sequence goes on along the minus strand of JAPSGF010000030.1, from coordinate 5,415,573 downwards.
TGTAGTCTGGACTCCTGCAGAAATCTTTCTTCGGGTCTTTTGCAAAAGGGTCTTTTATTTCTATGGTAGTTACTGTCTTGTCCAGTTCCCAGTGACACAGCCTCAACACTCATGACTAAGTCCACTTGAACTACAGTCACCCCTGTGCTTGCAGAGAATGTTAGCACTTGGGGCAGGAAGTGAAAGTTCATCCCTTAGGAAAGAGCTTGCTGTATTTTCGCAAGGCACAGCAGTAACCTGGTAACCAACATATCCATTCCTTCTACATTTTCTAGGGCAGCATGACTCATTCTTAAGGGAGCAAATTTAACTGGGCGAGCTGGGAGGACTGTAACCAGCATCCCGGCTGGCACAGTGCAAGGAGAGGTCACTAGGTAGGCCGGGGCAATTCAGGCCCTGTGCCCTCCCCATCCTCTCGGGGTGCTGTACATCCCTGCTTTGCTACCGAGAGCAGGGCCAACAATGATTCTGATCACGTGTCACAATACACAGTCCCACTGACCAAGTACAGAGTAAAACGGGGGCGTAAAGCAATTTCAGCCTGCGTCTGAGTGGGAAGACCCTGCTCAAAATGAGAGGCAGACCTCAAAGCGAGGCACCTAGAAGAGCAGCAGTGGAGTGGGGCATAAGCAGGAATCCATGAGCCTGGAAATACTAAGGCTTTTCCCACTAGACACATTCAAGGAGTGACACACATACAAAAATAATGTCCTTTCCTCTTAATATGTTGTAAACAACAGCATCAGCAGTTGGCACTTGGCTCCCTTTTATCCAGCACTGTATAACACGCATATTTGACTGCGCTGCACTTTTCCTTGTTATCTCTGAAGGTGCTGTGGGACAGAGCCTTGGCTGTTATCAAACCTGATGCTCTTGATCCATAAAGCGATAAACTATGCCGGCAGGGGTTACAGACTGCAGTGATTTGGGCTGAGAACCAACTGGATATGACATACTGATAAATTTTGGCCTTGATGCAGCAGTTTGTGGGCACAAAGCATCTCTCAGCAGGAATAAACCTTGCAATGCACAGAACACATCTTCATCAATTACAGGGAGTGCTCATTAGTCTGTGGTTTTTAACCAATTAGGAAAATCTTTTCTCCTGTGATGGATTTCTTCTTTGACCTTTGGCAAGATCCTCCACTTCCTCGTGCCTCAGTTTCCACACAGGGGGAAAGATATTCCTTTACCTTGCAGAGATGCCGAGCAGATTAATTAGGGCCCAGGTGCACTTTTTAGGCTCTTGGGAGGAAAAGTGCAGTGTATGTGTTTACTTTTAAAATTGCATTTCATTATCTTACTGAAAAAGACATCCTGTGGACCATTGCCAGTGTGAGCAGAGGGGTTCTTAGCAAACACAGCAAGCCAGAGCTAAGCAGATCTTGTGCACCCCAAGCCCGGTTCTTCCAGGGCCCACTCACTGCTAGACCAGAATATCTGCAGAATACCTGCTGTCTCTGCCCGCATTTGATTTTGACTAAATATTACTCAGAACAAATTGTGACAGCTGCTGTTCAAGCACAGAGGGCCTTCTGTTGACGTCAGTGGTTGTATGACAGGCAAATTTGGCTTGCTAGCCCGTTTTAATTGAGTGCATGAGCATATGCATCTCCTGTGTGCAACGCTCACTGTTAAAGCAGGTCAGGATTTGTTTTAAATTCCTTGGCCTCTGGGGCTCTCTGATTTCCTATGAAAGAAACCAGCTCATAGCAAAATGTGTCACCATAGCAGAGGCAGGGGTGCCACCTGCAGTTACAAAACTCGGCTCTGCAGAACTGTGCTTTTCACAGAATTATAGAATCACTAATGCTGGAAAAGACCACTAAGATCAACCAACCACCAACCCTTCACCACCATGCTTGCTAAACCATGTCCCACAGTGCCGATCTACACATTTCTTGACCACCTCCAGGGATGGTGACTCCACCATCTCCCTGGCAGCCTATTCCAATGCCTCACCAATCTTCTGAGAAGAAATTTTTCCTAATATTCAACTTGAACCTCCCCTGGTGCAACTTGTGGCCATTCCCTCTCATCCTATTGCTCTTATCTGGGAGAAGAGGTCAACACCCACCTCACCACAGCTTTCTTTCACATAGCTGTGGGAAGCAAATAAGGCCTCCTCTTTTCCAGAGTAAACAATCCCAGCTCCCTCAGACACTCCTTGTAAGACTTGTGCTCCAGACCCTTCACCATCTTCACTGCCCATCTTTTCCTGCAGCAGTGGCATCGCAACACCTCTTGGAGCCTGCTAAATTTAGGCCTGCATTTGGGAAGAGAGGTCCTGGTTTGTTCTGCCTGAGCAATGCTCATTGTTTTCCACGCTTCTGCACAGGGTAAGATTAATATCATTATTCTTTCAGCCCACCTGTGCAGCTGCCCCAGAAAGTGTGGGAGGGGGAAAAGCAACTCCAGTGTGCAGAGGACAGCAGCCTCCGAAATGCCTGTTTAGTTACAAGGAACGCGTGGGGTGAACGGGTAGCTGAGCAACCGCTGAGATGCCACAGAAATCAGAATTTTTCTAGATCTGAGAGATTTAAATCTTTTGATAGAAAAGAAACTGTGACCCACAGTAACAAAGCAAAGCACTTTTTTGTACTGTGCATATAAACCCTAGATTTTGGCAAATAACAGCTGACTGGGAAGCTGGAAGCCATGAGCTGTGCATGCAGGCTGTAAGCCTTTGTCATTCTGAATGTTGGTTCAAGTAATCTTTCTTTGACAGCTCATTTGCATCTAAGCTATCCCCAAAGAGTCTGAGAGTTTGGAAATAATAGAGATGACATTTGGGTAAGTGTTTAAAAATGCACAGCAGCAGCATGCTCGGAGGCTTGCATTAACAAGCAGCAACGAATCCCGAAAGTGAGCTGTAAAAAAGGAGTTGAGAATCTGTCTGAATGGAGTAAGCTTCACTGGGCATCTGATGACCGGGTAGGAAGGGGTTTGTGCCAGAAGTGGGGAGGTGAGCATTACTCACAAACTGACAGTGCCAGAAAACAAACCAGCACCAACGAGGCTTACGGTTAGGATGCAGCATTGAGCACAGCGCACTCCCAACCTCTGTGAAGTGCTCCATTGAGAAAATTGCTTGCAAATCAAGCTGAATGGCAATGAAAAAAAAAAAAAAAAAAACCAACAGAAAAAAAACCCAACAAGGCAACAGAATGGTTTCAATGAGCCAAAAAAATTATGTGATTTTAAATGTTCCTGTCCTCTAGCACAGGCACGATGCCAGCAAATCTGCTCAAGCAAGCTTTGAGGATTAGGGAGAAGAGATTTTGCTGGTTCCCAGGCAGTCGATGCTGTGTGCAGCTCTGCAGATTTTGCTCAGCACCAATAGGGTGTATCCTGACAGGAGAAGAGTTGGGGGTTGCTGGGTCTGGGAGAAAACTGCTTGTGCCAGGATTGGGCATTAGAACTGCATAGAAGAAGGGAGCACCATAAAACTGAAGTAATTCACAATTGTGGATTTCAGGAGTGTTAAAGTCCATGAATTGGATTTACTGCTTTTTTTCTTTTTCTTTCTTTTTTTTTTTCCCCCATGATGTGCAAATATTTTAATTTTTATTCTTATTGCTATTTTGATAGCTCAGAAAGACGACAGGTTGGCTGAGGGCCTGGTTCTACCAACATGTAATGAGAGACAGCTTTTTCCTGAGACCTTCTTTGTCCAAATTGGGTGAAATGAATTAAGAATTGAAGAGAAAAAAAAAAAAAAAGGCAAAATAAGGGGAGAAATTACCCTGAAGTAAAAAGGACAAATGAGGGCAACGCCAACAGTTCCATATTCAATACTGTGCTCACAACAGCCCTGCAGAACTGCTAAGTGGATATGAACCAAAACTGTACCAGGACCAGCATCTGATGCTCATTTTGCAAAGCACAATTATCCTCATAAGGATCTGTGACATGTCAGGCTCTCTGAAGGAATAGAAGGACAGAAAAAGTCAGAGTTTTAGCTCTAAAATGAGTACTTTTATTTTATTTTTTTTCTGAAATATCACAGAAGGGTATTAATTTGATTTTGAAGAATGCATATTAAATTCAGTCTCTCAGCAGATTCATGCCCTGGCCAGGAGCACCAGTGCTGCAGAAGGGTACAGGATTATGTGGCTCTCACAGCCTTGAATCACAGTTCACTCCTGCCAAATTCCTGCCAGCCTCCATCTATTCTATGCAAAACATAGCAGAGACCACAGAGTATTGGAAATGTGTTTAAAGATCGTGTATTTCAGCTGTCTATCCTTTTCCTTTTCACACATGCTGAATTTTCTGGTTTTACCTGAAGCCTTTTCGGAGCTTTCCTTGACTTCTGTGGCATAAAAATTCAGTGTGTGATGTAAGCTCCTTTGCCCACTGGTGTTATGCTCAGGTGCACACAAGACTCCAGAAACACTCTTATAAATCACCTACAAAGAAAGATCAAAGGCAATGAGCTGGAGCTGACTGTTCTAATTCATTTCAGTATCAGCTGTAGTGCTGCAGAGCTCACACTGAGCTCCAGGATAGCCTGCCCTATTTCCTTCAGAGCTCTCATCCCAAATAGTGCCCGTGCAGCTGTACTGCTGTCTTCCTGCAAAGGAAGCTTTTGAATTATAGGGGCTATATTTACCTGTGTTATTGCCTGGGAAGACAACTGGTTCACTCGAGACCAGGAGCAGGTGGTAAGCCAGTAGGTAGGCAGCATGGGTGGCTGGGAGTTTGGGCTCAGCATGACTAATAACTAATCTACAGGAGAACAGAGGTTTTGAAAACTCTTGCATTCTCTGAGCTTGCAACAAAATCTCGAGGTTTTTTTGTTTGTTTGTTTGTTTGTTTTCTGGAAAAACTGCCCGTTTTCTCCATCTCCCCACAAGGCACTTTCCCCTCTTCTGAGGTGGGCTCTGTGGGGAAAGAGCCAGGTGAGGAACCAGCTGCTCAGACACCTGACTGTGGAAATAGGCTGCAGCACTCCCCTGCTCTTCTGGGTTGGGACACCAGTGAAAATGAGATGAAAGATGCAGATGGAATTTTCATTCCAAAGGGGGGGGGGTTATGTTAAATGAATAAATGTTTATAGAACACCAGTAAGGTCAGTTGCAGAAGGAAGCACCTAATTATAGAGAAATTTTGTACAGAGGCATTCCAAACTCCGAAAGCCAAATGATTTATCAAGTGGAATTTTTTATGCTCACTCACTAAAGATAAAACTATTTTCTGTTATCTTTTTTTTTCCTTGCACAACTTTTCACCAAAAATTTCATATATTAAAAAAAAACACAACTCTGAATGCAAATTTTTAAGTCTTTTTTTTTTTTTTCTTCTTCTTCTTCTTTTTTTTTTTCCTGTTTTCTTCTGAATCCAGCTCCCAAACCATTTCAGAGCCAGCTGTAGTGAGAACACTGGAAAAAAACTAAATGGCAGAGTATCATACAGTAGATGTGGTACTGAGGGACATGGGTTGGTGGCCATGGTGGTGATGGTCTGATGGTTGGTCTAGATGATTCCAGTGGTCTTTTCCAATCTTAATGATCCTGTGATTCCACATGCCTGCTCTTCCTCATAGAAACCACTACTCAGAAGTGCAGATGGAAGCAATCGGAGGATTCTGTGGCAGTCATCATAGTTTTGTCCTGGAGTGTTGAGCTTGAGACATATTTCTTTGCAAACCTTGGCTAAGGAATAAGGGTGCAGAGAAATGACTCACCAGATCCTAGGCCTGCTGGATAAAATTTATTTGAAATGACAACCCATTAAAGAGTAAGGTGTTTCTTGAAGCAATTCAGTGTATCACCTCAATCTGTGACTCCTGTTATCATTAAAGTTCTTTAAATGCTTCTCATCTTCTCAGTGTATCATGTCCTCGAGGTCCTGGATGCTTCCATACAGAAGAAAGCAGGCAACTTGTACACTCTGCTGGGTTAACGTGAGAAGCAGGCCCTATCTTCACTTTAAGAGAGTGAGGATGAGTGTGCCTCTTTGGTCCACATCCTCTCTAAGAAAGGGGTCAGGGGTTTTGCAAAGGAAGGCAACATTCCTCCCCAGAGAGGTGGTGGATACCCTGTCCTCAGAAACATTCAAAGTCAGACTGTACAGGGATCTGAGCAACCTGGTGGAGCTGCAGGTGTCCCTGTTTATTGCAGAGAAGTTGGACTAGGTGACATTTGAGGGTCCTTTCCGACTCAAATGATTCTATGATTCCCTTGCCTCTTTAACCCTAACATTAATTCCTTCTAGAGCAAGGGCTTCTCACACACAGAGAGGCCTGTAAAACACAATAAATGTCACAAAACCCATTAATACCAACAAACCAGCAGAGGCTCCAGAAAGACTCCTGACTGCTTTATCATTAAAGTAATTTTTCTGCTTTTTCTAAATTTTATTCCTTGAGGCTGCTCCACAGCATTTCCAAATCACTCAAGTCATCTGGGGAAAATGAAGACATCTCCAAAGAGCACAGTCCTTAATCTGAGTCCTTCTGTGCTGCTTGCTGTAGCTTCAGACAAGTAGTGTTGAGCAACGTGATCTCGTGTGCGGTTAGTGTGAGAGTTGAGTAACACAAAGTGCCTTATCTGCAGCTGCATCTGCAGTTGCATTTTATTTGCTGCGGTAACATAGTGTTGAAATGAGCCACCTGATTGTTCCCATTTCTGGAACATGAAGCTGAAGAGAACCATGGAAAGTAGACTCCCTTTGAAAGAAACAACACCAAAAGCTCTTCTCCAGCTGCACATCAAAGATACCCCAGCTCCTGGACCTGTGGCCTATCCATCAGATAGCTTCAAACCGCACCCCTGGGGATGATCAGATGGGATTTGATGTGAAACCAGGTGAATTCAAGCTGCAGATGCTCCTCGTTCAAAAGGCAGAAGGAAAAAATAGCAGCCTGAATTGTCAAATCGAGTCAGACAAATGAGGTCAAACATAATGGCACAGATGACACTCTTCCCTGAGGACATTCGTTGACGTGTGTCAGTCTTGCTGACCGACTGTTTTCCTTTCTCTATGACATTTGATAAACAAAAATAAATTAAGAATTTATTGAAAAAAAATAATAGATACTGCTAGTACTACTGCTGATATGAAGAGAGGCCTGTGAATATTTCTTCCTTTTTTAGCACTGCATTTCTCTTTACATGTACTTTGCTGACAGTATTATGCCACATCTTTCCTAAATAACTTTTGTGGTGAATTTTATAAGGTTTTTTTTATCCATTCTTCAAGGCTGGAGATAAGACGAATTACTCTATTGTTCTGCAGCTCATATTGAGCTCATGTTTAAATCATTTGGCTTGAATACATTCTTTGTACATTAATACTCTGTCTTCTCTGTATAAATGAAACAGGAATCAAAATTAAAAACAAAAACCAAACAACAACAACAAAAAACAACAGGAAAACACACACTGAAAGCATTGGCAAAGAAGGTAAGACCAGACTGTCACTAACTAGGACTGCTGGTATCTTTACAAAAATAATCCTCCATTTCCATCTCAATGTACAGCTGATTTGAATGTCGTTGAGAAATTCATTGCTTGGTGTTGGAAAAAAACCCTCATTAATTATAAATAAACAATTGGTTCTTGATTTTTGCAACTATTAGCATAAAATTAGGGCACAGCTAAACCAGCACACAGAAAAGCCTCAGGCTTTTGGCTGAGGTCAAGCAAGACTGAGTTGCTAGTGATAGGCACAGAGCTCTAAGTGCTGCATTCAGGCCTGCTTCAGGTGGCCAACGTAGATGGTGGAGCTCATTTCCTGAGAGAAGAAAACAATGGTAGTACTAATTGCTTTCTGGCTGCCAAGCAAAATTCCATTCTTGGGTTGGGTTTTCTCAGGAACTTCTTTCCATATACATGCTTGTACACATACGTACTGTGCCTGTTGCACACAGGCAGGAGCACAATGAAGAAGAAGGAGGGATTCATGATAGGTTTCCATGTGGTGCTGCTTCTTCCCTTTCTGTGTCTGCCCATTGTCAGACACAGCTGGTGGTCACAGAGACTCTTCTCTTTGTGCAGCTGTTATTAACCTGTGAGATATGTGGATTATTGGAAGATAAATCAGGTGCTTGTGGCTGGTGACCCTGCCCATGGCAGGGGGGTTGTAACTAGATGATCTTTGAAGTCCTGTTCAATCCAGGCCATTCTATGATTCTATGAGAAGAGAAAACGTGAAGCCAGTAGGAAGCAAATCTGTGTGACACGTGGCTTGGAGTTTTGTGTCCCTGCAATGTTCTTACCTGTCACACTGCCATAGCAGGTGGGAAAATAGACTTCAAACACACTGAAACACCAGAGGAACATGATGGTTTCCTCTCTGTGTTCCTTGAGGGTTTTCAGTTTACCTAGACTGCCGTTCGTTGCTAGGATTGACGTGATAATTAAAAGTTTAGAATATGGGTGTTATAGTTATCCTTGTGTCTACGGAAGTGAGAAAAACACCCCAGGCCAAGGTGGCTTCCCCAGAGATGTTCTTGCTCGGTTATCTAAAAGATGTTGCAGTTGGCAGTTCCTACATTTAATTACAGCTTGAACATCATGCTAATGGAATCCTGTTCTTCTCTCGCCCTCAGACATGTAGGTGTCAAGCTCCTTCTGCTGCTCTTTTTGAAGTTCCCAGTGGAGATTCTCAGGAACTGGCTCTTCTGGGCACTGCTGGTGCTACATCAGGAAGATTCCCAGGATGCTCTCAATGGTTTACTCAGTGTCAGGTGCACAAAACTGCATGTGAGCCCTCAACCCGCCAGGAAGGGCATCATCCAAGGAGCACAGCAGGAGGATGACTCCCTGCCCTTTTTGTATTTCTCTTCTTTCAAAGCCATCTGCTTCTCCGACCTATTTCAGAACATGGAAATTCACAAGTGAGGTGAAATGTCCCATTGGCCGGTAGCCTGTGAAATAGAATCACTGCGCTACTTTGGAATTCCAAGTGGTCAGCACAGGCCAAGAGGGCTTTCTCAGCACACGTTAGCACAGCTTTAACAGATATTGAAAACAGCCACGCTGAGATTTGGCAATGGCACTGGTAAATGACAGGTAGCTTTTGGGGAGGGGTCAGAAAACAAGGCAACAAAACGCCTGATAAATGTTTCTGCTTCCCAGAATGTTGCACAGATGCATCCTTGATAGAAACAGTTGAGGGCAAAACTAAATGATACAGACAGAGTATGGCACCCAGGCTGCTCGCCCAGCAGCACTCAGAAAATGCGAGGCTGTTTGAAAGCATGTGATCTGTTGCAAGGTCCTGCTACCTTGCATGACCCCTGCCAAGTTATGCACTCATTCAGCACTACAGCCTGTCATAGCGGGGGCTGACGGCACTAAGCCTGCTGCATCAATCCCCGTAGGATTTATGGCTGTGCAATGCACAGCACTTCAAGGCGTGCAGTGTGCCACTTTGACAGTATCAGTGACAGAGGCGAGGCTGTGAAGCTCTCTCAGAATCACAGAAATATCCTCCTCGTGAGATAATTTTTCCATTGCTTCACTGTGGGGCAGAAGAGTGAGATCTAATGCTATATTTTAATGGAAATCACTTTGCTGTTTCCTATAAGACAGCACATCCATCACCTCACATAGCTGATATTTTTTTCTTTCCAGGAGCACCTTGGGGATTCAGCCAATATTAGAAAAGGACTTTTGGTGGTGCAGTCCGACCAAAGGAACTGGGAATGGCAGCTTTGACCATCAGCACTGGAGGTAGAGTAGGAAGAAAAATAACCACAACCTAATGAAATGCACGTACCCGCATGCTTAGATACATAGGTATGAACAAATGCACGTGTTTATCTACATTTGGTGGTGCAGGAAGGATTTGCACAGGTGATAATTTTTAAGCTGACAAAATGATATGTATATTCTCTCAGTGTCATTCTTAGAATTCTTTGGTTGAGGTTTAAAAAAATACCCAAAAATCACAATCAGACAGGCAACACAGTAAAACGGATTTTGAGTGATGCAAATTGGCACAGCTATTTTGAATAGCATGTGATGTGAGACATAATAATTGTTCCTGCCTGTGTTAAAGTTTCTCTGCTATACAATCCTAACATGAGCTGCAGCTCTCCTTTCGTTTATGTAGTTCTCTGAACTTATTTACTACTAATGGCAAAGTAGTACCAAACATCTTGCTGTCATGTTGGGTCACAGGACAAGCGAACAGCAAACAAATGAGAGAGCAGAAGCAGACTAAAACCAGGAGTCAGTGTATGGATGTCTGATGTTGTACTGACTGGAAATGATTCCAAAAGTCAACATATGCAAGTGGTTAAATGTGGATTCTATTTTCCCTTTGGTCCAGGGCTCTAACTTTCTTAACAGCAAACACTCCCAAGCATACCATCTGTTGCTGGAGAGTGAGCAGTTTAATGAGGATTAGATTCTTTCCATCTCACTTACTCCTTGACGCCTGCTCCATTTTCTAGGTCATTGTTGTCTCCAAGCAATACGAAATTTCCTTTGTAGCATCAGCAGTAACAGTCGTACACGTATATATATATTTATACATGTAGATATATATATATGTATACATACATACAAAGCACTTGTGTGCCATGTACTCTATAGTTCCTTTGCTATGCCTTTCACAAGTCCATTTATTATTCTGCTCCCTTTGCTCAGCAGAAGAAGCCTGAGTGTTCAGGAACAGCAGAGACTGCAACAATCCAGCCCTGCCAGCATTATGCTGTGTTTGTGCCAAAGCAAAGGCCAGCGAGAGCCATGTCCAGACACGGACAGAGCTGCATTAATCCGTATGTTTGAGGTGAAGGTCCTATTGTGCCTCTGCCACCATGAAATTGTGCCTCAAACATGCTCCTCTTACAGCCCAGCTGGTTTAGCAGTCTGGAAGAACTAGGAACCAGTTGGTTGTATCAGAATTGATGGCAATGTATGGCTTGGAGGGATAAGGATGATATCTCATCCTAATTAATAATCACGTAGAGGCTTGCACACTAAAATGAGATTTATGAATCACTTCTTCTAGCCCTGAGCAAGTCTGCAGAAAATGTTTTGTTTTTCAGAGAAGCAAACACAAGACAACAAGCAAAGCTAACCCACTCACCACGAGCACTTCTGTTTAGGCAGAAATATCCACATTTTGGAGGAGAGCAGGGCATTTTCCAAAGAATAGAAAGATCAGAGCAGTAATTACCTGATTCTTCAATGTACCAACCAAGGGGAAGAAATGAGTGTCAGGAGCAGACAGCCAGGGGGAAGAACTCATCTCAGTATTCAGCAAAGAGGAGAAGCATACCCAGACAATGCTGCTGAGGTGCCAGTCCCAACACTGAGCTCACAGATCAGAGGTTTACCTGGTTTTCTTCCACTGCTCCTTACAGATGAAATCCAAAGTCTGAATGCTGGCCTCAGACTCGGTCCTGTCTCTGTCACAAACTGTGGCACCCGGTGAGAGGATCTCTAAGAAGGAGTACCATAATGAAGCTGTTGCATGGATAAGAACCAAAATTCCAGTCCAGACTGGAGCCTGCTGCAGCCTAAGGCACAGCACAGAGAAATGAATGTTTAGAAGGATCAAACAATTAGCAACTCTAATTTACTGAAAACTATATAGGAAACATCATATTTTCTTCAAGTCTTTCCTGTCTGGGGTGGTTTAGCCACATGTACGTTTCTTCTCAAAGCCTCTGTAGATTCAAGAACATCCCCAGCAAAATCCCAGAGTCACAGAGTTTGTTACATCCCTATTTAGCTTTTTCCTCAAAAGGACAGAGAATTATCCCTGCCTTGGAACCATACAGCTCCTGCAAATCCAGCCATCTTCTGCTTCTTTGATCATCAGCTCATCATAGATCCCAGTGCCTGCACATTGCTGTCTCGTGGTCTGCTCCCAGTGTTTGGGTTCAAGCACCAAGAGTGTAGGGTGAGAGTGAGCCAGAGATGGGCAGGGGAATGTGGAGGAGGGGCAGCAAGAGGATTACAAGTGAAACAAACTGGGGTCCACAGAGAGAAGATGATAGTGAAGGCAGAGAATCACACCTTCAGAAACCAGGCAGCGCAGTGTGGAATGCAAGAGGCAGCCAACCATACAGCAGCAGCCATAACTCAGGTCTGAGAAGCTTCACACTGGATGCTGTGTGGAAGCTGGAGATGAAATTTCAATCTGGTGATCATCAGTCATCACTGAATTAGCAGAATAATTTGACTTATAGCTTCCTGTTTAACCATTTGCTATACTTTATGAAAACACCTTTTTCAGTGACTGAAAATTCATGCTTCACGGAATGTATGCCTGTCTGAATGTCTATTTTGAGAATATAGCAAGCTTGAAGACATCATTTTTATGACAATTTTCTTAAGCTGGACAAAGTTACAAACTAAAATATCCTTTCATCAACATACGTAGCTTTCTCCTTTTGAACATGTCTATTTTACTAGAACAGAACACCAACACAAAGTAAATTTTCACATGCAAATAAACCTTTTTTTGGCAGAAACGTATTTCAGTAGATCTGCAGTGGAAGTAGAACAGGGAGTCTGCAATAGTGAGGAAAAAACTCCCAAGAGACTGACCATACCCACTTGGGCATGAGTATCTCTTAGTGCGTGTCCAGGAAAGGTGCTGGTGTTTCAACAACACTGCTGTAACCCTTCCACAAATACCCTGGGTAAAAACAGGCACCACTGCTCTGGGAAAAATATGCATCAGTGAGATGGCAAAGGACTTGAATCCTCACCAGACAATCCAGGGAGACAGCACTTGGCTGAGGATTAGCTGTGGGGGTTCTGTCTGCACCACCGATGCAACATTCTCTGTGGCTGTGACTGATGTTAGGTCACAAAGGTTTGGCAGCCAAGGGTTGCTAATTTGGTGTTTGCATAGCTAAGTGTGGGAAAAGAAGCATATGACGCGGTTCCATCTATTATTAAAAACCACAGAAATGTATGTGATTGTTGGGGAGTTGTGCTTTGTCTTCCTGCCACTTGTTCCGTACCCTTGCTGGTTCTGCTTTTCACAGTCACATGCTCCCCTCTAGCTCAGGGACAGGATTTTCAAGATGAGTTACAACTATGCTGCTGATTTTACATTTGGTTCACTGGTGCTCATGTTTTGGTATTATGCTTCTTTTTTTCCATTGCCACTGAGCTTCCTGACGTGTAGGAAAAATATCTGTTAGAATGGCCTTGTTTGCATGACACGAGGGTTGATTCTGAGGAAAACCCTTCTGATAGGAACGAGGGCAAAGTGTCAGTGGTTGAACACTTGGGAACCTATCTCAGAGCTAAGATGTCTTTTGCACAACAGTATGCCAGGACCCCAAGAATAAGAAAGACATAGAACTGTGGGAGCAGGAGAGGAGGGCCACAGAAGTGATCAGAGCAACAGGGCATCTCTCCTATGAATAAAGGCTGAGGGAACTGGACTTGTTTAGCTGGAGAAGAGAAGGCTGTGGGAAGACCTCACTGTGGCCTCCCAGTTCTAAAAGGGAGCTTATCAACAGGAGGGAGCGTGACTTTTTTGCCTGATATTGAGAGGACAAGGAAGAATCATTTTAAACTATAAAAGGGGAAATTCATCTGAGATGTTGTGAGGCACTTTTACCCAGGGGTGGTTAGGCATTGGAAAATGTTGCTTAGAGTGGCTATGGGTGCCCCATCCCTCGTGGCATTCAAGGCCAAGTTGGAGGGGCCCCTGGGCAGTCTGATCTGGTGGGTGGCAGCCCTTCTCATGGCAGGGGGATGGAACTAAATGGTCTTCAAAGTTCTTTCCATCCCAAACCATTCTATGATTCTATGATTCTCTGAATACATTTCTGTCTCTGTTTGTCCCAGCTGGAAATTTTCCCCACAGACCTTCCCTACTAGTCTCTAATGTCTCCTCCAAGAAGATTGCAATTATTCTTAAAAACAAAAACCAAGCAATCTTTTTTTTATGTATATTTTCAGGGGGAAGACCAGGTTCTCATCTATCTCCTACCACAGCAGGGGGATATTTCACCCAGAGAATAGTGGAGCTGTAGCTATGCATTACCCAGAAGAGGTTCAAATGCACATCTTCCCCAGGATAGGAGAGCCCCAGCAACAAGGTGGCTAAGCACCGCTTTCAGTGCATTAAATGTAATGTAAAGAACCTGCTGCTGCCCTTATGAATAACACGTGTTGTCAGTATGCCCTGGCGCTGAGTGTATCTTCCAGGCAGGCTGGTGCTTCCAGCTCACCCTGTGGCTCTTTAGAGAGGCTGAGGTGGAAGTCAGCATCAGAAACCACAGCAGATCTGGAGGAGCTTGTAAGAATTCCAGGTCAGGTTGGGGCACTGACAAAGTGTGTTAAGGTGAAACACTGAGTATGTCAGTGTATCCTGAGGGCTTGTTTGCTGCTGGGTATGTCTTTTCTGTATTGCCACATTGGAACAACTCTGGCTTCTGAAGCAAGAGGTGGGTCAGCTTTGGCGTAACAGTCTAATTTTTGTGCCTGCTTTCCTTCAATCACTGTTACTGTTTGAATGAGAGTCCTCTGTTGACTATCTATAGTTCTAAACAAGGAAAACAAATACTGTTTCTTCAGACGAGCTGCCAACATCTCTATAATTCCCACGGTTGTAGTGCTTTGATTGGAGTTGGGTGCCAGATGCATGGATTCCTCCGACAAACAGCTTTCTGGCAGGAGTGGAAGATCTGGCTCCAGAAAGCCTGTTTGTGTAAAGCGTTGCCATGTTACTGTCTATCGTTACCTGCACTGATTTGCTTTGAAGAAGAGGAGAAGCTAGACACCAGTTAAATAAATAAAAATAGAGATAGGGAACACCTTGCACACACCCGGACAATCCCTTTCCTGCCACTAAGTGACCCTGAAAGGGAAGCTTTAGACATTTTTGATCGGGCACCCCAGTAGTAAGGGGATGGATTCAGTTCTACTGATTTTGTTGTCACTCTGCCCAGTGATGGAATCCAGTTGTCATTGCTGACAAAACAGAAAAGTTTTCAGGAACAAGGAAAGGTCAGCAAAGAGTGAGGATGCTCAGCTGGGTGACAAAGGAGAGGGTGGAAGTGAAGGCAGAGGAAGCTACCAGCATTCAGGGGCAGGATGATTCTCCTGCTTCACTTCTTGCCCTCCCCCAGGCTCCAAGCAGCTGGCAAACATTCTCCATTTTGGTTGGCAAGAAATCAGCAAGTGACCCAATATTAAGATCTGGGAAAGCTGGAATGGTTTGTTTGCTTGACCTTTATCTTTCAGGAACTCTGTGTGTGCGAGTGCTCTGACTGCTAGCTGCTGGCCATCCCCAGAGACCCCCTGCTCTCGCAGCCACAGCTCCCCTGGCCTGACCCTGAGAGAGCAGCAGACCCTGTTTCCCTGCTCCAGACACCTCTCATCTCAATCCTTCCTTCAGGCAGTGCTCTCAGGGCCCTTTCTCAGCATTGCTCCTGGCACCTCTTCCTAGATCCGACCAACCTCCGCCGATAACAAAAGGACACTGAAACCACAACCGCTTTTACCACCCTCAGAGGAGACAGAAGGGCTCTGAGGGAAATCAAGACAGATCTTTGACCAGGCACTGCTGAAGCTAAGATTTGTCAAGTCGTAACTTCAACGCTCTGCACAGCGTTTGTTGTTTAAGACCGTATACAGGAAATTTGAGCAGTAAATGTTCTCCATCTTTGATCAACGTGCCAGCGTGATGCTGTGAAGTGAAACAGCGTAGGCTGGCAGATGACAATTTTCCCCAGGGGCATTTCGTGGGGAGCACCACAGAGCTGACTTAACAAGGAAATAAATCTTAAAATATACGAATGCTGTTGTGTAAAATGCTTTCGTAGCGCTCGGGGAATAAACCAAAATAATTTAAAAATACCAAAGCTTCTCTTCTATATTTCTTTGGCTTTTTAACATTTTTGCAAATCTTGGAATTAGCAACTATGCACTAAAGAGCTGTGCTTTCTTGACAGTTGTAACATGAAGCGTCTCAGCTTCCTGCCTTTGTAGTCCCTTGCAGACCGAGCTTTCCCTCAAGCTGCAGGATTAAAGCCAGGCAGCTACCAGGGGAGGGCTGGACATTCCCAGCCGTTGTAGCTATAGCTAAATCCCTGACTTCCTCATTAAAACATAACATTTGCATGTACCTATATGATAAAAACATCTCTCCTAGGTTTCAGACTCCCAACCTACTCTTTGCATGGCTGCTTTTGAATGCAGCCTTGCTGCCAGATCCAAGCGACTCACCCAGCTGGTCAGGCCACCTCTAAAGGCAAGTTATCCCAGTGTGGTTACTTGCAGTAGATACTTGCAGCTGCAGCCCTTTAAAATGACCTTGCGTGTGCATGGTGAGATTGCAGAGGCTGCACAGTGACTGTGAAGAGGAAGAACTGAATTTCCTGAGGTAACATTTTCTTGCCAAGATGGGAAGCCTTGGGTAGAAGCTGCCTTGGCTAGAAGAACCTGGTACACACAAAGGTAAGGTGCAAGGAGCACCAGAGGAAGCGCTGCGATCGGCCCTTCAGCTCCTAGGAGCATAAAGGACACAAACTCCAGCTGTTCCCAGGAACCATTGTGTTGCTTCTCTTTCTCCCCACTGCCATCTACTACAACACTCAACGCTTTTCAGGAGAATCAACAGGACTCTGGCAAAGGAGACCAGACTCTCTCTGAAGTAAGCTACACGGCACAGAGAGTTCAAGATTTCCCATTGTTTCCTTTTAATGCTTTTCAGAGCTCTTGGCAGCTCACAAGGATTGGGCATGGTACTTCTTACATGTGTACTGGAACTGCAAACATTGAGCAATGCACACTGCCGCAGCTTCAGATGGTTAAGCAAAACTTCTCTAATACAGCATGATCATTTAGCTTTTAAATAGCTTCCTTTGCAAGTATCTGAACACAATAAAGCTACTCATTTTCTTTGCAAATCACTTACTGAAAGCTTCACTTAGTTTAGAGGCAGGATTCAATGGGATGCTGTGTTCAGAACAGCTTACCTGGTACTCAATTCCCAGTAATTAAATAGCATTTAGTTAAAAAACACTCATTGCAGAGTATATCAAATGCATCCTTTCTCAACTGCAAAAAGCTGCTATCTCCTCCACACTTCCATTTGCCAGCACAGGCCTGGATTCCAAATACAAACAGTACTTGACAGGCTCTTGCCTGAACCTGCACTTCGGCTCCCCTATTCAATCCTGTGCTTAGATTTGCAAGAAGAGGCAGAAAATACCTACAGAGAAGTCACAGACTCTGCTGGAATTTCACCTATATCATATAACCTGTCAAATACTACCTTAATTAGAGTTCTATCTACTGGAATTATTTTTATTGGGATGTGTAATTACACAGCAGATCTAATTAGAAGTTATTTGCCTACTTTAAGTTTGATTTTGTTGAATGCTTTTAATCAGGTACCTATATTAACACCAATTTAATTAATTTACAATCCATTTCTTCCAGCTGCCATAGTATGATGGATTAGATGTTTATGTGATTGTATCAGCACCAAACAACAAAATCTTCAGGAAATGGGGATGTTCAGTACCATTGTACATTGGTATGAGTTGGACAACCTTCTCTGAATACACTTGTATACCTATCCCTTCCTGTATATAGCATACAGGAAGAATACAACTTGTTTTTTTTTTTTCCTAGAGCTTATCTTTGAAAGCAAACTCAGTAGCACCCACAGGAAAGTTCTCCACAAAGTCCATTTTGAAGGCTATTTCACAATTGGGAGATGTCAGTTGTTTAAAAATACACTGCCTAAGCCAAGGTGGCTATTCACGCCATTTTCTCTGCTCCCTCAGCATTTCTACACACTTTATCCTCTCTTTTAGAACATGACCCACAAAATCCAGCTGACAAACATCAATACTTAATACTTTATTTTCAGTTCAGTAATGCTGCAGAAGGACTTGCAAACAAAACAGCCCTATAACACAAAATAGATTTTTAAAGTCCTTTATTAATCTGAATATAAAAAGACAGAAGTTGCCTACAATATAGGACAAAAGCTCTTGCTTCATGAGGAAACAAAATTTTCTTTACAAAGTGAAAAAATAAATACCCTCTTAGAGTAAGGTTTATATGCTAATGTGTCATAAAAAAGTAGAGTTTTAATATTTTGACAAAATGTCTGTGCAAAGAAACAGATGCATAAACACACATTACTGCTACATTAAGGCAATATGAAAAGTATAGTCAGAAAGATTCAGTAAAGTGACAGTGTACTTTTCTAGCTTTGAATAAGCCAGTATTGCACCCAAACATGGTCTCTAGTTCCCTCTGTATCCTGGAGAATATACTAGGAAACTGGAGTCTCAAATGCCCAAACCGGAGGGGGGGGAGGGGAGAGCGGAGGTGGACAATAAAAACATTTTAACAATTAATAACCTAGCCAATAAAGACATTAACCAAAGAAAGCACTTAAAATTATGCATGACCGCAATGGTGCACGATTGACACTTTGATATCAATCCCCAACAATAAAGTCAACTTCAGGGCAGTTGACTGCAGCAGCTGCAATCACCCTCCAAGCTGGATGTGGATCTTCCCAGGTTTATACTGGGAATACTTTGCCTGAGAATCGTGGATGAAGCCTCTTAACAGTGCTTTCCATAGGGCATCACTATGAACCAAAAGACTCTATTGATCTACCCTCAGCACTTTGGAATTAACCAACTTGTTCTGCCTTGAAAGCTACACTATTGGGATTTTCAATTTAAGAAAACTGAACACAGCTGCTTGATGGACCCTTTTAACTTATTTTTTTTTCCAGTGTTCTCCCCCCTTTAAAGCAACTGACTAAAAGCAGGAGCTACAAGCCATACTAAACTGATATTTGTAAAAGCTAGTTTTACTATTAAAATAAATGGAATGACTGAACTAAAAAAAGAATTGGAAGAGTAAAATAAAAGGCTGCATTGCTCTTGCTGGGTATAACAATGCATATACCACATTTCTCCAGGGCTCCCTAGCTTTTTGGCAACACTGCCATGCTACAAACTTAAACATGATTTTCCTTTTCAGTAACGTAACTCAGTTAACAGCTTTGCTCTCAAAAGATGTCCCAAACCATCTTGGGCATGCTGAGCGAAGAATGTTCAAAAATGCAGTATTTTTGCTTTTCATCATGGATTGGTGCCAGAGTGATTGCTTTCTTCACAATCAACTGTTGCAATTTGTATTAGTGCAGTTTAAAGAAGACATGATGGGTTTAAAGTGTGTGCGTAGATCATATCACAGTCAGATTGAGAAGACTAGTGTGGGTTGGCAAGTACACATGCTGGACATGCTCTACACGAGATCTGCAAACAGGACATGACTGCAAAGAAAAAAAATAAAGAAATTAGTTTGCTTTATTTTTTGAATATTTCTACCTTTACTGGAGGCTATTTAAACAACAAACAGTACTTCATGACCTCCATATTTAAAACAGGACATTGAGAAAGATGCAGCTAATTCATACTCTCACCACAATAGAGCTTGCACAGCTAAAGCTTATCTTTTCAGCTCATCTGAACAGAATGTCCTTTGAAACTAGCTCACTCAGAGCTATTTTAAAACTCAGTTTTACTAACATCAGTGTGCACAAATTAATCCAGAACTGTAAGCATTCAGAAAGCCAAGCTTCCACATCTTTAACTCATGCTTTAATGGCATTGGACTTACCTGTAACTGGGCAGCACAGGCCTTGCAGCACACTGTATGGCCACAGGGACAGAAGGTTGAATTTATTTCCTCTTCACAACACACCATACAAAGCATGGACTCCTTTAGCTTCCGTAATTTCTCTTGCAGAGCTTTTGTTTGTTGGCAGCTAAGACCCTCACAATTGTCACAGTTCATGCTACTCTCTGAAGATTTCAGAGGGGAACTTGGTGGGGTTTGGTCACTTCTTGAAACAAGATCCACAATACCAGCGTTATACAGAGCTCTTCTTGCATGATCATAAACTTCTTTTGAGGTTCTTTTAATGTCAAAAACATATTTTTTCCCAAGATTAATGTTTTCATTCAGGAAGAGAGATGCTAGGTGACCCTTTAAGTCTCGACTATATTGCATCATGACAGCACTAGTGACAGTGTCACACCTATAAAACAGTCAAACAAATGCAAGTTTCTTTAGTTAATAAGCATCTCTAGCATTATTTCTCCTAAAGCTGAAATAACATACTGAAAGTAAAACAAAAACCAGTCTGAAATATTTAAGATCTATGACGCTGTTTGCATAATACTTTTAGAATATTTTTAAAATAGAAGAATGTGACATTCAGTATCTTTGAAAAGGTACAAAAACCTGGTAAAACAATCAACCTACTGAAAGGAGTTAAGGTAATAAAATATAAACAGCAAACACTGGTTTAATACATAATTCTGCCTGGCAGCACCTCTTCACATGGTAATTCCTTGATGCTACATTAAATAATTGTGATTAATCGCCCCTGGCATAGCCACCAACACCTCTTTCTCTAAACAGGCCCTCAAAATGTTTTGCATAGTGAAAGCTTAGTTAAAAGCATTACTTATCACTAAGCACTGATACACTAGCATGGCATCACCTGAAGTAAATCAGGGTGAACGCATTAAATTAATGCAGTTCCATTTGCTAGAGTGCTTCAGCTAGCGATAACCACAACTAGCCTAACCACAGATCAGTGATCTAAACCTGCAGAAGCTTCAGACATCATCACGTTTCTAGACAATGCAGGATAAGAAAAGAACAAGGACTATAGCTTCAGATGGCTTAAGGTCTAAGAATCTAAGCATATGGGCAAATACTAGCTAGAATTCTGCTTAATTACAATTGCAAACTGCAAAGGACAGCAGAAGTGACAAGCAGAGACGAAGACCAGACAGTTAAGATTGTCTAACAAGTAATTTAAGGCTTTAATTACATAGAAAGTAGTAAGAATGAAAAATAAAAGTGCATGGGCAGATAATTAAGGAGAACAAGTCATGCTTAACATCATGCTCACAAAATAAGTAGTGGTTAGCTGCTAAGTAGCTGCAGCAGTTAGAAAACAACTAGTTGATGTTAATTACTCTCACTGTATTAAATTGATCTGATATGAGGAGTTGGACAGGTCTTTGCCATCTTCCTCTGCTGAAGTTCAATTCTTCTCTTAAATTGATATGTGGCAGTTAATTTAGAGAAGAACCATCACTGATGGTTACTTCCACTGATCAGTGCTGGACCTCACATAGGAGTGAGAAGCAGCTTCAAAAAAAAAATCACTCATCAGAAATCAATTATAACAGCTCTGCCTCAAAGAACAGAAGGATAAAGACAACTGATAGCTCCTGGCATGAAATAAGTACGTAAGCAGAGTCAAGAGGAAACATGGAAAATCATAGGAACTGTGGGAAGAGAACTTCTGTCAACACGAGCAGCCTAATAAGGGAGAAAGGAGTACATATCAAGCACACACAGATGAGCTACAGCTACACATTTTGAAAAACAAGCTCTCCCCTGTTCTTTTGCTCTCACCTTGACTCATACACAAGGTATCATGAAATAGAGACAACAGCAAGCTTCTATCACTAAGATGTTATTATTCATAGTATAGTGCTAAAATCTTGCCTTTTTTTTTTAATACTCCCATCCCCCAGAATGGAAAGGAACAAAAACCTATTCAGCTTCCGGCCTTGAGGGAAGAGCTAAGTTGATTCAAGTGGCAGTACTGACCTGTAAAACGCATGGGTCTCTGTAATTGCTCTGTAGAGTCCACTTGCTGCCCTTGTACTGATCATCTTAAACAGGAGAACAACGCTGTTACCAGACTCCTTAGTAACAGTCAGATAAACATTCTTCCCAGACTGAGTTGCCATTTGAACAACAGGATAAGCAATCCTAAGAAAAAAAAGATTTAAAAGATTTAAGATTTAAAGAGCATTCTCCACAACCTAAGAGTGCACTTCCACAAGTTACCATGACGTTTCGCCATTGCCTGTAATACTGAAGGCTTCACAAAAGTACATAAAACTCAGAAGTCTTAAGACAAATTTGTCCTGGTAAGCAGATTGCTACCCTCACAACCTACACTGCAATAGCTCCTTTCAGTAATTCAGAGCAGCTTCATCTATTTATGTAAAAAACAGAGGCACACACAGTTCTGAATAATGAAAAACACTTCCAGATAACACATACCTGTTGATGGGACTGAAGTCATCTTTACAGATGGATATGCCTTCAGGTCCAACACCAATAAGGAGCTTTTGCCCTTCACTGTCTCTAACCGAGTGCCACTCCACCCCATAGTTCTCCAGTGTTGTCACAATCTGTAGAACCTGATATTCAGCAGAAGCTTGACTTAGACCTTCCAGCTCCTTGTGCTTTGCAATAATGCTGTTGGTGAAAAGATGAAGGATAGATGAAATAGCTCAAGTACATGCTGCTACTGGTAGCAGGTGGGTGTAACATGGGTTTTGGATGACCTAGTTAAAAAGATTACTCTTCTGGGTCTGAAATGACTGGAAATCTATAGCTGGATAAAACAGGTCAGACACATTTAATAGAAAATTTCTAAGACATTCTGAGAATATTTGGAGATAATACTATAATTTGTTAAAAACCACAAAAGCTAAATGCAACTAAGACTTCTCTTTTAAGCTACCCTCTCCTTAAGTATTCACCTGAATCAGCATAAAATACATAATGAAAAATCCATAGGAAAGTATTTAGCCCCACAAGATACACTCTGGCATCAGCAGCTTGGGGCATAACCAAAGTTCCATGCTTTTGGCTTCATATTATTCCATTATTTTATTTCTACTTTTTTTTTTACCTCTCCAGAATAGTAGTGGTGAGCTCTTTTGCACATAGCTCTTCATAACTGTACTTGGCAGTGTTCTGGTTATAATCTCCAAACTTCATCTGAGCCAACAATGCACTGAGTTCGATTGCATGCTCTGAAGAACACTGAAGATTACCAGCCAAAAGATCTTCTTTTATATGCAAGAAAAACATATGCCTGCAATGAAATCAGAAATGTTTGCTTATACTAGATGATACAACATGTTTGGTAATCAAAATAGGTATCAAATGCACTTGGTAATCAAGAATTTCCAGTGAGTCTAACAAACATTCTGGCACAGGGGAAAGGGGCCCACCTTCTTGCTGTGCTCTTCAAGATGAGAATACAAGTAAAGACAGTGTCTGAAAGCATTATTAAAGGAAATTGGCACTTCAGCATCAGTCTTAATAAAAGCTGCTTTCACTTTTAAGGCCACATACTAACTTCACTAAGTAAAATACCAATGAAACACATCGGTTAATTTCCTGTGATTATTTTCTTTTGTCACTATTTACAAGTTACAAAAGAAAATCTAAGAAGAGCAGCTCAAACAGCATATGTAATTTTAGCACACGAGGGAGAACGTACTTCCTCTACAATGGCTCTGCCACCAGTTAAAGATGGCACGTTTGTCAGAAGCATAAATAAGAGAGTAACATGGAATCAAGGCTAGTTTGAGGCAAGCTGGAAAATTCACTAAGCTGTTCTTAATTACTTAATAGGCCAGTCAGACAAATCACATTCTCTAACAATCACTAACAGCAGCTTGTTAATTCCCACTGTAGTCTACCTTTATTTCTGCAAATTCATCTTTATCTTCCTTCAGGGAAGGAAATATACCTTTCTTTCCACTTTTTCTTAACATTCAGCACGTTTATAGATGCCAGATGCAGCAGTAATTATGTTTCACTGAGATAGCCTTCAATAAATCAAGTCTAGTACTCACAGGGATACATCATAGCTTCTACCACAACAGGACGTTTTCATTTTACTATCTTCTCTAAAATTAAATGTAATCTTTTTGAAGAAGTTACGTTGAATCACTGAAGTTCAAATGCTGGTTAGTGATCAGCTTTCCTTCCAAAAGCAACTCTTCATGTCACATGCAGCTCCCCTCATAACACACTTCAGTTCTACAGGGCTACCTTCCCAGCATGATCCATTACAAATCTTGCAAAATGTCTGCTCATTCTTTCTGTTCTATGATGGTAAATACCAAAGCTCAGAAAACAAATACCAGCCCCACAAATGCCCACATCCACAGCTTCTGAAAGGAGAAAAAAATATCATCCCATAGGCTTCTCCATTACATTTTTTACAGCAGTATGTTGCAGCATTAGCACTTCGCCTTACAACCAGCACAGCAACACTGTGGTCACTTGCCAGACAAGTGCTTTAACTGCATCACTCAGACATTTAGATGCAGATCTATGCTTCAGTCAGCCCAAGGGAAGTCAGCATTTCTCCCTGCAGAGTACAGATTTGAGTGGTGGGAACACAAGGACTTGACAACAGCTGTCTCTCCTGTTAGCAGGCTATTCCTTGTTTAGGCTCCTCCTGTAGAAGGTCTCAAACTTCTGCTACAGTCTCTGTCCCTCTGGCTTGAGCCACAGAAAGGCATAGCTGGGGATTTGCAAGTGGGTGATGGGTCGTACATGCTCCTTTCAAAACTTCATTCATAAATCTATCCATAAATCCAATCCAATTAATTATGAAAGAGTCGTGGCCAAAATAAATCCAAACAGCAGCATTTCCTTGATCCCAATCAATATTTCCTAAAATAAAAGGCCTTTCCACGCACTTCTGCTCCTGCTAGTATGAAAGCAGGTTTTCTAGTTCTTATAACTACATACTAATTACACCTACAGTATTTCAAAGAAGAAACTGTCAATTTTATTCTCATTAGCTGACATGTTTTCATCTGCCACACCTAAATACTTGTATCTTCATTTTGTGTACTTTGCATACATGACAGCATAAGGAAAAGCCAGCATTCTGCTCTGGCAGGGAGACCTTACTGACATCAAGGGGGGGGGGGGGAAATTGAATAAACAGAAGATGGCTCCTGCAGATACAGATAAAGTTACAGCACGGGTGTTTTTCTTTTTTGGACCTGAAATGCATCACAGGAAGGAAAAGCATCTATAAATGAAAGAATGAGGGCTGCAAGTGTTTTATACATCTGAAAAAGCAGTTCTAATTAGCACTGTCTTCCCACCCAGCCTTTAAGATTATGCTTTTCCAAAAATACATCAATATCCACTGCAAAAATCAACACCCTTCAAGGTTACAAACATCACACCAGTCAGATTCTGTGACTATTAAAAGATTTTTCTTTTTATACACAACTATAACCTTTTTTTTTAAAATCTTCAAACAGAAAGGCAAAAGAATTTGCTTTCACTGCTGAATACACTCCAGCAAAATAAAAAACAGGAGCCCTGAGGCACTTAGACATCTAATTCTGTGAAGTGTAAAAGGCCCAACAGATCGTCTGTAGAAAAGCTGGTCATATTACAGATACTACTACTTACCAGAAAGTATTTAAGGTTTTGTAAATTAATTTCTGACCTTAGCTCAGATTCTACTGAAATCATTAGACAGCACTTAATCCATCTCTCTAAGAATGTCTAGATATAAAAAAACAAGGTGGGCTTTTACCACCTCTATAGATATAGAAGCTGGGCAGTGGAAGGGCACACAATTTTCCAATGAATTATTTTAGTATTACTGTTTTATACTCGGAATTTTTACCCAATGAGTTTAAAGCTGTTTTAAACTGAAATCTGTTGAGTTTCCAACATAGCTGACAGATGCTTTATTTTGACCACCATATAAGACAGCAATTGCTTTTCTTCCTGCAACATTCATCACCTCAGTTGAACATGGTATGTTAATATTTATTACGTGCTAGAAGTTAAAGAAATAACTGAAAGGAAAGGCATTTTTCCTCTTTCCCTCAATATTCTTGCAGTACATCCTGCCACTTTGTTACTACTCTTACTGAAGTTCCACTTAACCTTTAGCTCTCCTTAGAAAACAGTTCTTCACAAGTAGAAGTGCATCAGAAGTACATCCATTTCTTATTGGGGCTGCTAGTCACCTTAACATTCACCAGGCATACTGGGACATCTCACAGCTAAAGATAGCTTTAAAAGCAAACAGAACCTTCCACTGCAGTCACAAGCATGCTGCATTCTATATGTCACAGCATTTGAACAGAAGTCTGTGCAGCTTAAAAGAACATTAGTTCCACCCCCCCAGACCTCATGCCAGCTAGATAGTCCTGTATGTTCAGTTATAGAGTACCTTCTTCCAATTTCTACTTAAAAACATTGATAAATGCACAAAGCCACAAGTTTTTGAAGCCACCAGACAGAACTGCCTCCTCCCAAAGGGAAGAAAAAGCAGTTTGAAAGTTAGAACATGCATGCTTTTCTCAAGCACTGGTTACATGGGTGATTTTTTATTCCTTTAGCCATCATGATACCACCCTAGAACTTTGCACACCATGTAAGTCCTATGAGAACATTAAAGCACTTTAATGCATAGCCATGATTAACGTACTTGCTAGTTGCACATAAGTAATTTGATACTGAATCTATTTTGGCATAAGTCACAAACCCATGTACCAGATCAAGTGCTTCTTTCCTCTCACAAGGAGCTGATACGCAGGCTGACCAGATGGATTGCTACTACCAAAAAATATGTCATTACAGTGAAGTATTGATATTTCTAAGGAAAAGGGCTGAAATGAGCCCATTGTCAAATCAGTTGGACTAGAACTAAGGACTGCACAGAATAAGAGCTATGAGAAGTATATGAAGGAGAAACGAGTCTTCTATTGCAAAAAAACTTACTGAAGATGATTACATGCTTTAGGACTCAAAACTCTGCAGTGAAAATTTGGCTCATCGTCCAGCTTTTCCTGTTGTTGTTTAAACCAAAGGAAAACAGTGCAAATAGAGATAAGTTTACATACAAAGATACGTTCTAAACTCAGCCAACAGCTGAAGAAGTGCCAAAACTCAACCCTTCACCAATAAAAGTGCCCGAACAACTAACAGCTCCCAGATTAGGGGAGCCCATCCATTCGCCAGACTTCCGGCAAGCATCTTAGAACCCAACCCAAGGAACTGCCTGTCCTCTGTGGGTCTGACACCCACAAGAAGAGCTTCCAGGGTAAGCCCACTGCTGCTGGGCAGTAACTCACAACTGCACAGACCAGAGAAAGCAAAAGGCACCACTGTTATCCCTAAAAATACATCGCTGAGGAAACAGATTACCATTCTATTTTTAAAAGCAGATATAAACCACACGTAAAAGACAGCCTGGCAGTTACGCCCCTTCCCTGCTATCTTTTACCCTTTGTGCTCAGCAGTGGGTGAAAGGTTACCCACTGCAACTCAGCTCTGCCTGCACACACAGATCCACACTCTTTCTGCTGTCCATTACAGCAGACCCGTAACAAATGCTGTGGCAGTTGTGCCAGCATTGGGACAGTGGGATATTTTCCTTATTTCCCTCATGGCCACGTGCATCTCACACTGGAGTTTTACGAGCCCACTCTTCATTTTAGCCAGCAGAAGGGCAAGACTTGGAAATAGCACACACAGCAGCCTCCAAAGCACTAATCACCTATCCAAAAGTTGGCAACACGCTTATTCTGAACACTTTGAGACTCTGGGTCTTGTCAGAAGCAGACGCACTGTTTAACTTGCTGCAGCTTACATAAGAACACTTTTCAGTCGCATTACACAAGACGAGCCACTTGGCCCACTCTAAAAGGGGTGGGTAAACATCCCGTTGCTCGAGCAATCCCCACTTGAAACAAATTATTTCTACATTTTGGGCGGACTTTGGCTCTGCCGGTCCTCCGCTCTCTGCCCGGAGACCGGGGAGCCGCGCACCAATGGGGAGCCGGGGCCGCCCATTGGCGGGAACCGCCGCGCTCCGCTCGGGTTACTCGCGGTCACCGCCCCTGAGCGCCCCGGCCGTGAGGGTTCCGCCCCGCGCAGCTCTCCCGCAAACCCCGCCGCCGAAGCGTAGCCGTTCCTCGGCTTCCCACTCAGTGAAGTGTTGCCACAGCGGTCAAAGACGCAATGACAGCCTCGCGTTTGGTGGCAGGAAGGCTTCCTTGCATCGGGATATTAAAAATGCACGAGGCTGCGATCTTCCAGTGATGAAAGATAACAGGAGCGCGGGCTGATGTTCAGCAGCCAGATCAGCTCCTCACACAGCGTGCAGAAACCTGAATGATGAAAAGCAACAGAAACGTACAGCCAAGTTCTAAACGTAAAGGCAAGGCAAAGATCTCTGTCGTCAAGTGCTCAAACTGAGGTCAAAGCATCCCAAGTGTGTGGAGAAACTAGAACAACTCAGTGGCAACATGTGCCATTAGTCACAGCAAAGCACATCACCCAGATGATTTTACAATCACTTGCACCTACAAGGCAAGTCAGCTTCAGAGGCAGAACATAAGGATTGAGATTTCCACAGCTTTCCTCATGCAAAGACCAGAGGAAAACAGTGCCAGAAACCCCCTCCTTGTATGCCAGCTGTGCATGTAACAGGAAACCAAGAATATCCATCTCTTTGTCATCCAGAACATTGACTTTGCAAGTAAAAGCAAGAAGCGAGGTGCTGGCTGTAACTGTACAGCTCATTTCAACTCTGATACACCTACTGATTCAATCACAGGTTCAACATATTTTTATCTTTCCCATCATCCTACACAAGTCTGCATTTAAACTAAGGGTTCATGGCTTAACCCTTCAGCAGGCCTGAGAAGGAATAGCAAATTTACTGTAACTCAGTGCCAGCACTACAGAAATACACATTAACCACAGCCACTATGGAGTCTCAGGTCTGTTACATGCAGGCTAGCAAGAGGACAACTAAAATGCAGCCAACACAAACTATTTTGCAACACGGATTTAATTTTTAACACAAGCACTTTCAGCGCATATTGACTGGATGTGGACTGAACAGCTCACTTCAAGCTTGCATTTCATGTAATTATCTTGCAAATGTGAATACTCCTAAGGCCCCAGATAAGGCATTTCCCTGTAAAACATCAATTCATTTTCACTATTTCACTCATTTTAATAGAGCTCTCATTGATTGAGTCTCGGTGTTAGACTTATTTGTTAAAATATCTCAGAACAGTCTTAATTCATACAGAAAAGAGAACTCATCCCACCTACAACCTTTTAAAGTCATCTTTATAGTGGATTATACTCCTAGACTTTGATGTATGTACATACAAGTTCCATTGCAGCCTAGCTACAAAACCTGTCTCCTAGGCCCTTGGGGGTACATTTCAACACTTCAAGCTCTCTGTTAGCTTAGACAACCTGCCAAGAC
Source organism: Perdix hodgsoniae (assembly GCA_035772895.1). Taxonomy (NCBI): domain Eukaryota; kingdom Metazoa; phylum Chordata; class Aves; order Galliformes; family Phasianidae; genus Perdix; species Perdix hodgsoniae. Next base: position 5,386,491 of record JAPSGF010000030.1, on the reverse strand, counting down.
TTGCATTGATGGTGTTGAAGGTAGGAAGACAGGTGCCTGCAAAAGCCTTGTAAACCAAAACAAGCATTCAGCAGCAACAGCAAAACACCAATCATACCTGCACCTTGTTTCCTCAGATTCACCCTGATTTTGTCTGAGTGAGGAGTTGCATCCAACACATTCAGGGGCAACCTCATCTGCCTCATCAGGAATGAGACCTTGCTGGTTCTTTTGTTTTACACAAAAATCATTTACTACTTTAACTTACTGTCACTAAGAATGTTTAAAGACAATCTTTTCTTTTTTGAGGAAAAATGTTCAGTAAGAGCCTAAAGATATAGCACAAGTTAGAAATTTCCTAAAAAAAAAAAACACACACACCAAACCCTGCATTTGTTGGAATGTATTTGCCCAACTAAATCTATTATGTAGAATAAACGAAGTCCTACAAATAGCATTCTGAAAACTTCAACCAGAGTGGGCAACAACCATTCCCCAAAGCCTCACCCCTGCACATAACTAAAGAATAACTCAAAACATCTCTTTCCATGAAATACACACCAAATCAGGTCATCAGTTTCTGGCCAAATTAATTATACAAATATTCTGTGCAGAACAAGGATGTCGTACGTATGACCTTAATTCTGAAAGCACCAAGTAAAGGCCAATAGCAAAAACACTGGCATGACCACCAGACACTGGATTTCCATCTGCCCCATTTACTACCTAAAACAAAAAGTTTTAGTTAAGAGATCAGTATTAAACTTAGGTACTCAGCTTCCCCTAAAGAAGAAGCAACTGCAGATTGAGAGGTAAGGCAGAAATCAAGCTCAGGGAGTGAAAGCAAGCACTCCTCACTCATCTAAGGAGTCGAAACGGTAAGTTAGGCTAGCAGTATAACAACTTAGTTTCTAGGACTGGCTACAGAAGCAGAACAGCTGTTTCTTTTGCAGCCTCACAGGCCCTGTAGCTGTTTGAAAGCTACTGTAACATGATACCAGACAAAAAGGAATTCAGCAAGTTTTTGCTCTGTGGGAGGAATTGTTTCCTGCCTTAGAACGACCTACAGTAACACCACTGAGCTGGGGTTACTATCGGACACACATTTGCCATATAAATAAGTTGTTACTGCTAGTTTAGCTTCTTCCAGCGCTGATTTCTAGTTTACTGCAAGCTACTGGTGCCTTTACTTTTTAGAAAGTGAATACTTTAAATAAAGGATTTTAAAAACTAAGTCGAACAGGGAATATCAGGAGATGGAAGAAATAGAGCCTCCGCACCACCGTTCTCACAAGTTAACAACTGAAAACAATTAGCTTTGCTTACAGCCATCTTTACCTTACCTGGTCTGCTCTTGTAAGATAAGATGCGGCTCTACAAAGAACTTGACTCTTAATTTAAACCGATAAGGAGCTAAACCATCCATCTGCTGGGAAATCCTGTTCCTCAGATTCAGCCACAGATTCTCCCCTTTGCTGCCAGTGAACTGCAGCCCGAAGTAATCAACTTCTATGATCCCCAACCTTCTGCAAACCTGAAAGAAAGAGGTCCTTTATAAGGGACGAACAACACGATTAGACAAAGATACCACGACTCAAAAATCGAGTTGCACGTGAGCAAGCCTGAAACGAGAAACCCCGTTGGCGAGCATTTTTTTACACGAGTGTTTTTTGTTTTTTGAGAAAGCAGCGTGCAAAGCGGTACGTAAACAAGCACAGAGAGCGAGCAGGCGGCGTCCCCACCGGCCGAGAACAACGCGGACTTCACGACCCCCCCCCCCCCCCGGCGGGCAGAGGCCCATCCAGCAGCGCTCCCCGGGCGGGGCTCGGCTTTACCCGGACGCCACGCACAGACGGGGCAGCGGCGTTCGGCTCTTCCCGCAGCCCCGCCGCACCTGGAGCCGGCCTCAGCTACGGCGGGCCCCGCCCGTGCTGCCTCGCCGCGGCCAGACGGGTCCCCTCGTGGCCCCCTCCCCTGCGTGGGGGGGTTGAGATGGAGTTGCAGCAGCGAGGCCGAGGCCTCCCGAGCTCCCCCCCCCCGTATCCCCTGGCAGCCCGCCCTTCCCGCACAAGTGAAGGAGAAAGGCGATAACCATCGCCGGGCCGGAGAGCGGCGAGGATGCGGCAAGCCCTGCATCCTACGCAGAAGGGAGGGGAGAAAAAAGAAGGTGGGAAATAAAGGGAGACCGCCGCCCGCCCCACGGGGGACGCCCCTCACCTGGTTGAGGCAGTCCTCGCCGTTGGCTTTCGCCTCTACCTCCACCTCCATCACCACCGCGTCCGGCCTGGTCACATAGCACAGCATGGCTGGGGTCGGCCGGCGTCGCCACCGCGGGCGCACCGAGCGGCTGCTGCCGTCGCCGGCTGGGAAGGGCGGCTGTGGCTGCGGGCTGCGCTGCGCCTCGCCTCCCACGCCCGCTCGCCGCCACAACGCTCCGACTGACCACGCTCCGCTGCCGCCGCTCCCTCCTTATATACCCTCCGCCTTCCCCCCCCCCCCCCCCCCCCCACGCCCCCACCCGCCTCCCCCCCCCCCCCCTGCGCGGCACCTGCAGACCAATCGCGAGGCGCCGCTCTCCGCTGCGGGCCGCTCCGTCGCCAATCAGCGCCGCTGTCCTCGGGAGAAGGGCTGCGGCTGTTTTGGGGTGCGGGGTTGGGCTGTGGGGCGCCCCCTGCCGGCCTGGGGGTGTGGTGAGGAAGGACGGGATGGGAATGGGGAAAGCGAGGGACGGGTTTGGGAAAAACAGTTCCTTTGGAGGGGCTTTATGGCGGGGAGACGAGCCATCAACATAAAAATCACCGCATGTTTTGCCTTCCCCACTTGTTCTTCAGTTTATTTTGGAGTGGGTGCAGGAAAAGTTCGCGTTTCACTTCTGTTTTGCTTGCACGCATACCTCTGCTGTGGCATTTCATGTGATTTCTGTCTTAATCAAAGAATGTCCTGGATAACAGCCAGGGTCAGATGCCGCAGGAAGGTGAAGAAATCCCTCCCTAATGGTGTGATAGCACACTGTAGGTTTTACCCAGCACCAAACAGTGGTGGCCAGCTTACCGCTGACAGGCATTCCTTACACATCCATTACACTCATGCAGCAGGGGTTGGCTCTCCTTGCTCTCAGTATAGGGCAGGGCTGGCTCCCCTCCCAGAGGCCTCACCTTTTCTGCATACATCAACATTCCTCCTGTTTTCTTCTTGTCTGACCTAACACAGATGAAGGTGTTCTTATTATGTCTGCAGGAGCACTATCCTGCTTTGAAATCTGCTAAGCCTAAAGCCACCAAAATAGCTTGTAGCGCTAAATCGCATAGATTGGTTAAGCCCTGTGCAAAACAAGCATTTTCAAGTGTGTCATCTGGATGCTGCTGTCACATAAAGACGTTCCTTTCTGCGGGCCCTCTGTGATGTTTTATTCATGCTTTAAGGAGACAGGAAAGAACCGTGTCCTATACCAACGTATATGGGACTGCTCTGGAATTGAGAGTACCTCGCAGCCTGTTGGGCTCTGCCTGAATGAAAAGCCCAAAGCCTCTTCTACTCCCACTTAGGCTCTTTGATGGGTCAGTACCACTCAGTGAGGCACACCGACAAATGCATGTTCACCTTTGGAGTATGGTAGAACATTGCTCACCAACGTGCCATCTTGATGCCGTACATCATGACATACTTAGTGCTGCACCACAGCAATGCCTCCAGGATGGATCACACTTTCACTACCGTACTGAGATGAGTATAAATTGCCTAGGTGTAATCCCTATACAAGGTTCCTTTTTGGTCACATCCGATTTCACACAGCAGGTGTTGTTTGTAGTGCCTCCTTGTCTGATATTTGAATGGAAAGCCTGTGAGAAAGCAATTGTGTGGAAAAGATAAGTTCCAGACCTTTGAACTCGGAGCCTTACACTGCAGTATTTGCTCTTGTTACCAATAAAGGCTAATACCTCTCCTTGTACAGGCTTTTGCTCACAAGGAAGTTGCCTCCAGGCTGTTGCCTGGATGTTCCATCTCGTGAGGAGTCCAGTAGCGTAGTTACACATCTTCTCTAAGATCCTTTCTTGTGCTGCTTGTTGCCCATGGTATTGAATCCTGTCAAATTCACTTCACTGCTACTAGATATCAGGTTCGTAATCCCACTTGCTGTAATAATCAGAACCAGTATGAGGATGTTAGACCTTGCCTTTTTCTTCCTTATTCTTGCACTTTGTATGCACTTTCTTCTTGTTCTTATTTAATGCTAGCTCATTCATTTTGGCTTTAATAGAATATATGATGTAGATTTAAATACATATAGCCTATGACAGGCTGGTAGGCTGCCCCAGATGCATTGTAGAGCCAGGAAGGGCCCAACTCCACACACCTAGAGGACCACAGAGGTGTGAGGGAAGGTGGGAATGCAAATTAAGGACTTGTTAATCTGTGCCTGCGAACTGTATGCCCAGCTATGTATGCATGTGCTTGTATGGGGTGCATACGTCTGTTCTGTATGTGTGCATCTACTACAAATGCATTTCCAGCCTCACTACTGGTTGGATGTGGAGGCACAGAGCGGCAGTAACCTTGCTGCTTGCAGGCTGATGGATTCACTATGATGTATTTTCCCCTAACATAAATCCTGAGAGAAAAGCACTGGAAAGCACATACTGCGCCATTACTATTCTAGTTCTGCTTTCCTTTTTTTTTTCTTTTTATTATTTTTTTCTGACCGTCCCTCTGCATTCTGCGTCAAACTGGGTAACCTAGGACTAGTTCAGCATAAATGCATTTCAGAATGATTTGAATTGGAGCTGAGGGGGATCACATGATTGCAGTCAGTCTCTTCTGCCATCTCCTCCCTGGGTGAAATCGCTTTGTGCATGAGCACAACTGCAGTGTCTAGCTTCCTTCTTGTCACTGTCAGGGCTGCTGGTCATGCTGCGAATGCACATCACTCACGTGGCTGCTGATCTGCTGGCTGAGCAGCATGGAGGGAAGCATAAAATCGAGGAGCTGCTCTGACACCAGCGGTTGCTTAAGGGAGACACTTATCCATCCATAAACACACAAACACTTCCTTTTTCTAAATGAAAAATCCCATTAGTGTTCTCCCAGATATCATGCCTTTGTCCTAACTCCTCTGCTTTACACCTTCCTCCAGTGCTTAATTAGCTTCTATGGCAAAAAAAAACCTGCTAGTGATTGACATGCCTCCCACTGTGCTCGTTCACCATTACCGACATAACAAACACAGACTAATGTGCTAAGATTGTCCATAAGTTTACTGTTTTAAGCATCTGGTGATCATACCCAAGACTCTCATTATGTGAGGGGAAAAAAAGTAAAGCTAGGAATGTCAATTCATTCTTAAGAACATAAAAACATTCCCAGCAGATCAGACCAAAGGTCGACAGAGCACCAAATCCTATTCCTTGCAGATTCAGTTCAGTGGCAGACTGCAGGATGAACAAGCAAGAAGTGCTTGTGGCTGCTTATATGCTACAAAGTCCAATACATTATGCCATAGTAAAGATTATAAGAAGAAATTCATATTTTTACTCCCTAGAATCCTCTCTCAGCTTTCACCGATTTGCAGCTCCTGAGCTCCTAGTCTGTTTTTGTGCTAGGTAAATAAATCCGTGAAGTAGAATTGCATCTTGTACTCAAAACCCCTTCCAGTTTTGGGCTAGACTCATTACAGAAAATTTCTTCTGGTTGTTGGGACGTGTATCAGCTGCTCGTGAAATCTATTAACTCAATTTCATAACCTATTTATTTATAACGGATAGCAAAAAAATAATCCCTCAATTTCTGCACTTATTCAGAAACTCCCAACATCAAATCTCCATCGGACATGAGCTTGTTTTCCAGGTCATCGATTCAATTTCTGAGCACTTTACTTCCTTTAGTGCTCCTAGAATGGAATAATCATTGATTATTTTCAAGTTGTTAAAATGTGCTCTCACAGATTAGAATCAAAGCTTTCAAAAGAAATTCTCACCACTACTTGTTCCTGTTGCCTCCCCTATAAACTCACATATTTAGGTTGCTTCCGCTTCCCCACATCACTTTCAGAACTGCCAGGAGAATGAGATAAACTGCTTGGAATTTAAATAGAATAAAATATCGAGAAGGGGTTGGTATGATAGCTATTTCTGTATGTGCCAAGCATTCAATAACCACAATTAAAAGAAAAATTACAGGTATCTAAGAAGCCATGACATTGCCTTAATCATAAAAGTCAAGTCCACAAAATACACACACACACATACACACATATATAAGGTTGTATTTTATGCTCCACTACAGAGCTTACAAACACTGATTTCATAAATCCTTTGGAATAAGCATTGTGCTTTTACCCCTATCAGTCAGTATATATAACCCTTTTACCATATTGTTGCTATGAGGAATGGAAAGACTGATATGCATTTTTGTGTTTTTGGTTGATTCAATTTGTGCATTTTACCTAACTTTGCCTACAATCATTTCCACTTTTTTTTTTTCTAGTGCTGAAGAAAATCCAGTGCTGTCAGTGACAGAAAAGAAAAACTGGAGAAAATAAAAGAAAACATACTGGTGCCTTCAAGGCTTTATCCAATAACAGAGACAATAAGATAATAATGTAAGGTAAATGCTCGTAATCAGTCCTGCTACATTTTTGCCTTCTCCTTGAGGTTGATTTTTAATCTCTGTGATTTTCCAGCAGTAAGATACAAAGCTTTTCAGCATTTGTTCTCAGGAGATGGAGAGAGACACAGTTTTTAAAACAAAGTTGATGCTACATTCAGGATGGCATTTGCTAATAAATACAAGCTTACCAAATAAATGTACACATCTTTTCAGCGACTTGGTCTATGATGCACTGGATGATATTGATGATTATTGACTTTTTAACTTTCTGTGATTAAAGATATACTTGTAAATAAAATAAACACTAATTACTGAAACAACTTTCTAAACTAAAATATAATGCAAGCATTTATTTTTATAGTTTGCATGGTGCAATATCCTTCTAACTCTCGTGAAATTAGAGAGGTCAATCTGCTTTTTCTTGCCACACAAGTCTAATTGTGGCAATGAAACACATTGGGAGTGGGTTTTGATGCCAGAACTGCCCTTTTCCACTAATACAACCCATTAGCTTCAGCTTCATTCAGTGCAGCTGCACTGAATGAAGGCAACAGCCTACTTGTTTTGCTAATTTATTTGCTTATGGTTTATTTCTATTTTTTTATTTGCTGCTGTTTTATGCTGCTTTACCAATTTCAGTTCCATTTATATATATAAAAATAAAAATAATTAAAAAAACCCATAATTCTCAGAAATTATGTTGAGTGTAAATAAATAATAATAATTAAAAAATTTAAAACGTGTAATAGCAGAACTGAAAAGAGCGGTTTCCCTCATTTCACAGAGCTGGTACATCTCGAGCTCAGATTAACTCTCAGTATTTAAGTATCTGTCTGGGTGATCAAAAGCGTGCATAAATAGGCACATGCGTAAGCACAGTGATTGCAAACACCAAGGATGGCCTTAACTGTAACATTTTTAAAATGTGGAGACTTTGCACACACAGCCACTATTCAACAGAATGTATTTAAAATAACTGAAATTATTTTTGAAAGGAAGAATTATCTCTGTTCCTGCTTCTTTTTTTTTTTTTTTTTTCCCTTTCTATGTCTTTTTCTCATTCAACAGCCTCAGTGGAACATTCTCCTGTACTGAAGAAATATTAGCTCCACCACATTGGCTTGACTGAAGCTAAAAAGTTATTAATAGCAGCAGTACACGATGAAAAAATCATGTTTTCCTTTTATGACTGGAAAACACAAGCTTCTGAGAGTACTCGGTGTTCAGATGATGTCACACCGGTCATTTGATGGCAGAAATTGAAATTAATGAGGGCATCCTTCCAGAATTTTGATTAGACAAAAAAGATCTATTTATAATTCTATCGTCCTGCAACAATTACCTGTTCTGCTTTGAGAACTTCTTGCCAGATTACACTGATCTATGAGCAGGTCAAAATATATCACATCAAATTTTAGAAGTGCCCTACTGCATGAATCTTTCACTGTATGAACCAGAAAGGGAAGTGGTCATTTAACAGTAGGAAATTCCCCTGGCTTCTTCTAAACGTTAATTTAGATAAGAAAAAGAATTAAAAAAAAAAGAGAAAAGAAAACACTTGTATGGCTACTATTATCAACAAAGTTGATATTTTTTATTTTAGAATTTATAGAAACATAATCATACGTTGTAATCTAGCAGGATTGCTTTAGAGATTAGTACATTTTAAATACCGTTTTATTCTACTTTGTACCATATCAGCTGCAATTGGTATAAGTAGAATCACAGAATCATATTAAGGCTAAAAAATTCCTCTAAGATCATCCAGTCCAACTGTCCACCTACTACCTGTATTTCCCCACTTAGCCATGTCCCTTAGTATCACATCTACCCTTTCCTTAAACAACACTGAGGATGGTGACTCCACCACCCCCTGCATAACCTGTTCTACTGTATAACCATCCTTTCTGAGAAGAAATTCAGTTCACAATGTTCTTATTGAGAAGTGGCATCATTCTCTTGCAGTCCAAAAAGGAGAAGTAAGAATTTGCTGGCTCTTGTGTTTACCCTAAAATTGTTTTATTTAGGAACGAGTATGCAGATATTTAGCAAACAAAACAATGAATCAAATGCAAGCTACACAAGAGTAGTTGCACAACCTTATGAGTCTGCTTTTCAGGAAGGCATTTTGAGGCGAATTATCTTTCAGTTGAAGTTCTTTGCAGACAAGACTATTCTGCACTTTATCTTTAACATCAGCCAACAAGATTGACAACAAAATGGAATTAAAAACTGGTCACCCTTTACTCATTTTTTATATCTTATTGTGTCTTCAAATTCATCTAACATCAGTAACTTCAGTGTACTTATTTCCTGTTTCATAACTAGCAAAAGCTTGGGGTCTGGGGCCTTCCTGGTCATGGTAAAGAGCTCATAAACTGAGTAGAGAGATTAATAATTTCATAAGAAAATTTTCTCTACTTTAGTGCTTGGAATTTTTCTGTGAATGAAAGAGGAACAGACACCAAATGATGGCAATTTCAATTACAGAGATATACAATAAGTAACTTAAGATGGACCAGAAACTTATAAATCTGCCATGAAAGGGAAATAAATATTTTATAAATGTGATCATTCCTTTCTGTGAATGAGCTTATCTTTCTCTAATAAATGGCAAAGTAAGCAAAGTAAGCGCTGAGTAGATCTGGAGGAGTTAATACAGAGCGTGGTGGTTTTCAAACCATGTTTCAGGGAGAATTTAAGCCAAAGTTGGTGATTTTGTCACTTGACAGATCCAGTACTTATCATTGCTATAAAAATGGAGGATGTAAGTAAGGAATGATGCCACTGGTGACACAGAGCATTTTTCTGTGCTGTGGTTTGGGGTAGGGAATAGTTTCCTTCACAGCCCTGATGGGAAACTCACTCCTGCCTACCTTTATGGTGTGGATGAGTATAAAAGACAGAACATTTAGCATTTTTGTTTCTTTCTTTTTTTTTTTTTTAAAGATATTTTATAATATGGAGAAAAAAATATATGTTTCCTGCTAAAAGTGCATACATGCATATATGTGTGGACGCATCAATGTTTGTATGTACATACTCTGAGTAATACCTTCTGAGTACTGAAGGCTATTTCCCCAAATGGATGACACCAGTTGTTCCATCAAGTTAATGAAGAGTTTGCCAGCTTCAAGAAGCAAGTGAAATACAATCGATTTTCTGAAGCATTTGTCTCAGTTACATGACTTGTTCTTAGCAGGGTCAGGAGCTTGTTAGACAGAGGCAAGGCTCATGGTACTGACTGTGCTGTGAATGAATTTGTTTTCATGAACTGGATCCCAAAGCCGACACTTTCTTGTGTAGTCTTGAGTGCAGAAGAATGACAATAACTCTTTTCTGAAGTCTGTAATCGCAAAGTTAGGCTGCTTTTTACACATATATATAAGAAGCTCATGAAAAGAGGTATTTTATTCATAGAACTCCCAAATTTAGCTGTCCTTATCTTTGAAGCTTTAAAGTTCTAACAGAGAAAAAAATATTATTGAAGAGGAAAAACCAGCATGTGAACTGCGTTTGTAGGAAGAGAGAGAGGTGGTGTTTACTTGGTGCAGCTTGTGAAGGTAGTTTGAGAGGACATTGAGCTAAGGATTTGTGAAATGAAGGCAGTGCAGAAGAAACAGAAGACAGTGAAGAAAATATATACAAATTTGGGAGTAGAAAGAGATGTAATGAAAATGTTTTCTCCTTGGTAATGGAAGAAAATATCTAGAATTTAATTTCCTTTCCCAGTGAAAGACTGGGGGAAGAAAGAGAATAAAGCAAAAATATGAAGAAGAAAGCTCTTAAAGGAGAGCTCTGCACATTAACTGCAAAATATAGAAGTTCATGCAATACTCTACAGACAATATAATCTCTTGGTTTAGGATCATCAGAAACACACACATAAAATACTTTTTGATTATTTCAAGTTCTCTGCAATTGCCTTGTTCTGAACTTGATTTCTTGCTTGAGAAATGCTTGAGAATGCCTATCTGTAAATAACAAAAATATCTTAATATCTATTAGTGGAAGCACTTAAGATCGGTCAGAGATTAAGACAAAGCAAAAACAGAAACAAGCAAGCAAGAAAGGTGGGCCAAAATAGTGATTTTAATGTTACAAACAAAAAAATCACACTTCTCAGAATGGCAGGACCTATGTGCAGAAGTGGGTATACCTGTGTGAAAGGTGTACATTATGATTGATCTGGAGTCAACCACAGCTGGGGAAAGAACAAAAAGCAAACTACAGAGTTCCCTATTAAATACATACAACAGAAAGAAAAGTCAGATAAACTATCCTTAATTTCAGGGGCTGCTTTGTATATTCTAATGATTAGCAAGAAAAAATTCCGTAGACTGTTTTTTAACCTATGTTTTTCTTGTGGGAAAACCCCAATGAGTTTTGTAGTAGTCTGTGTGACTCATATAAGTCATTAAGGCCAGAGTCTGTCCACAGTAAACCTGTCATTACTGTGTGGGACAAAGTTAAAAAGAAAATATCTGTTCTATGATTCCACTCACTCTTCTAGTTCTGTATCAATTCCTCAGAAGAAAAAGTGCTGAGAACCAACAATTCTTTGTAATTTCCAAAAACTCAGTTTAAGATCCATTAGACAGCATCCCCCTGATAGTTTTTCTTGGCTAAAACATTATGTTTGTATCTGCAGCTCTCACAGGACTTTGAAGAGAAGAAGAGCGGTTACAGCAGTACATGCAAAGCTCCTTAACTTCCAGCATGGAAAATAACACTTCTCTCTCTCTGCAGAAGGTAAAAAAAAATTTCATTTACAAAGAGGATTATACATTCATTACAAGAATTACTACTTTAAATTAAGTAGAAATCAGAACCAAACCAGAAACAGACCATGAAAAAGCACAAGAATGTGTGTCTCGCTTGAGGTAATCTATTTTTCATGTGCCATGAATACAGTCTCTTTCACTTGACTTGTTTTGCCTTTTTCATACTGTTCTAACAACCCTTTAATGTCAAGGTTCATTTAAGGCCAGCATAAAACCATTTGCCCCTTTCCATACATTCTTAAATTCCTAAACAATGTCCAGATAGTTCTAGGAATGATTTTGCTTTCCTCTGTAGCGTCTTTAGAATCACAAACCCGCTGTCTTTAAGTATCTGCCATCTCTCATTAAGGAGTCTTTCCCATTACCTGGCACCTGGAAATATGGTGTTCTGTACATTAATTACATGTATGGCAAGTCTTTCACAGTTGTAACTCTGTCAGTCAAAGCCTATATTTGGTGAGAATCTAGATCCTGCTGTTAGCATGTAATCAACGTAGCCCTAGACCTTGTTCTGAGGGCCCTTTATTAAATGTTCAGAAAGGCTGTTTTGTTGTTGTTGCTTTTTAACATTAAGCCACTCACAGATCTGTATTCATTTCAAAATCATATTTTAAGATGCGGAAAGAAAATATCTGTTTGTGAAGCTGCTTTTGGCTATGACAGGAAATCACTAATGAGCAGTTTCAGTGAATCCTGGCACTCCATATGTAACAACTCCTTCTATCAGCACTAAAACTAACGAAGTTCATGATCTGCCTTGTGGTTGGATTCTCAGATATTTCATAAGCTGATGCCTCTCACTGAAGACAAGCCTTTGACTCAAGCACTTGTAACAACCCCCTTTTGCGGTTTCTCTGGTGTTTAATAAGGGCTGAGTTCATGCTGCAATCTTTCCTTGGTAGAGGAACAAAACAATATCTGTCTTCTCCATATAAGTATCCAGTTTCATAAAGCTTTTCTAACAACTATGTGTCTTTGAGATGACTGTCTATTTGTCAGACTTAGATGAGATCGGTCAATAGTTGCAGAAGTTACTGGGATAGAGATGAGTGAAATACTTTAGCCATTTTTCCTTAGGAAACTGGGCTCAGCGTTTAGCTTTTTGTTGGTTCTTCATTTTTAACATCCATATTGCCACAGTCTTCAAGACCGTGTTACTGAGGAGTAAGTTAGTAATCTCCAGGAGAGTGCGGGCATCCTATGAAGAAAGGCTGAGGGAACAGGGCTTTTTCAGCTTGGAGAAGTCTCTGGTGGGACCTCGTTCCAGTATTTAAAGGGAGCTTATAAACAAGAGGGAGAATAACTTTTTACATGGGCAGATAGTGACAGGACAAGGAAGATTGGTTTTAAACTAAAAAAGGGAGATTAATTTAGATGCTAGGAAGAAATCCTTTTCTCAGAGGGTGTTGAGACAGGGGAAGAGATTGCCCAGAGAAGCTGTGGATGTCCCATCCCTGGAGGTGTTCAAGGCCAGGTTGAATGGAGTCCTGTGCAGCCTGATTTAGCATGTGGCAATGCTAACCATAGAAGGTGGGGTTGGAACTGGATGGTCTTTAAAGCCCATTCAAACCCAAACCATTCTGTGGTTCTATGTAGGTTACTCTGAAAATAACCCTCCTATTCAGTGGAAACAACAGATGCAAAGAACACAATAGCACTATTTAACAGAGCAAGTTCTCAGCTACAAAATGCTGTTTTTCAGCATAGTCTCCACCATCGACTATGCACTTCTGATAAACAAGAGCCTGTATACCACACTCGTAAAAATCTGCACCAGCAGAGGTGACTCACTGTTTCACAGCCGCTATGATGGTGTAATTGCTGGGAAAATGTTGCCCACACAGTCCATCTTTCATTGGCCTGAACAAATGGAAGTCTGAAGGCACCAAATCCAGACTTTGTGGTGGGTATGGTAGGACAATCCAGCTAAAGTGATGTGCTCCATGGTCTTCAAACTGGTACGAGGCCTGGCATTATTATATTCCAGGAGAAAGGTTGCCTTCTTCTCTGGCCTGACTCTGGCAGTTTGAGCCTTCACCTTAGCATTGTGATGCAGTGGTCAGAGTTGATGTCTGGTCCAGGTTCCTTGAAAACCAGAAGGATCACCCTTTTCCTACCTTCAAAGACAATGGTCAACATTTCACTTTGTGTCTTGAACTTTTACTTCTATAAGAAATTCACACATTGCCACTCCATGGAATGTTGTTTTGACTCCAGCTTGTAGTGGTGAAACCAAACCTCGTCACCAGTAATTATACAGTCCAGGAAACTCATGTTCAGCCTTGTGCTGATTTCAATCTGCTTCAATCTTCTGCTCCAATGTGAGCATCTTTGGGACCTACCCAGCGTAAATTTTGTGATATTCCAACACTGCCACCATCTTTTCTAATGCACTGGAGCTGATATTCAACTCTGTATACAGTTTCCTGATCACGTGGATGAACTGATCAAGACACTCTTCATTTTGTGGTGTGACAGCAATGCCTGGCCATCCACAGTGTGGTTTGTCTTTTATGCTGCTTTTGCCACTGCTGAAATGTACCACCCATTGCCTCACTGTGCTCACACCCACTGTTTGGTGCCTATCGATGTTCAGCAAGTGTCAGTGACTGTAAATGGAAGAGTTCAGTGACACACCTTTGCTTCATATGCACTTCCATGTTAAATGCCATTTTGTCAGACAGCCCCTCTGCTGACATCCAGTGTAATGGAATATTAGTTGGAATACCTACTGCCATACCACCGACATCTGCATCTGATATTGTGGGTAAGCAAAATAAAATGCAAGGCATTACTTTTGGTGCAGCCCTCCTATTATCCTGCTTGGACAGTCCATGGCTATTCCCCATAGGACTGAGGACTCTGTAATCATCCTCCAGTGTCTCAAACACCCTTTGAAATTTCTGTTCCAGGCATCTCACAGCACCAGAACACTGCTCTCAGCCTGCTTGTGCAAGCAAACTCTAGCAGGCATAAGTTTTTGTACAGCAATTCCTTTTCCAGTGAATACTTGCACCCTTTCTTTGTTGGAAGGAATTATTTGTAAGGTCAGTTGTTCAGGGAACATCTCTGTACGCTGTGGCATTTACTTGACCCTGTAGCACGTTAGTTTAATTAGTCGCGTATTGACATTCTTGTTTGCTCTGCTTTGGTCCAGTAATCATGCTGCTATCCTGACTTTGATGTGAGTCTTTTTTATATCAAAGCCATCTTCTACACAAAATTTCATGCTCTGTGTCAAATCCGATCTGTGGCACTTTGTGGTGAAATGCCTCTTTCCAAACAAAATGAACTGAATGCCTCATAAAATATGCTTCTGGGGCACACTAATATGCACTTTGTCTCACTAACAGAATCCACGAGGAACCTCCAGGTTCAAAAGCAAGAGAAAATGATTTGGCATTTCAGCTGGAATTTCTTCATGTGTTAAAGCGAGTAATACATTTTTATATATTTGCTTATTTTTGCTATTTGAGGACAATTTCAGTGAAGTATTTAATCTTATTTTCTTTAAACGCGAAAAGTTATTCACTATACTTGTCCCATCATTGCCAGAGGAAAAAGAGTTGCCAGCATTTCAGTATATGCTTTACCATGGCCTTTTGCTGTTGTTATGCACTCTGAGACAGCACAGTCCTTCTAGCTCTGATCCGCAGAGAGCTTCTATTTCCCTTGGAAGATATCCTTCAGCTCATCCTCGGAAGTTCTGTGCTCCCAAACTTCAACTGAGATCAGTTTGTGATGAGAGCAAGAATGCGATGGGATGTCTGTGGGTACTACACCATTTCGTACATCTTTGTCTAATTAAAATGGAGAAATGTCCTATTTCCTGTCAGATCTCTGATTTCTATTGTAAGGACTGGCTTTTGCTAGAATGGTGAATTCTTCTGGAATAAAGGTGCTACTGGCATCCCGTTTCACCACTTGAACACTACTGTGCTCTGCTAGTAACTGCAAATTCTTGCAATGCGTTACTGTTCAGTGAACTTCCTCTTATGTTATGACTAACACACCAAGTTCAGCTTGCATTATTTGCCACAGGATGTGGTGTTTTTTAGCAGGCTCGTTTTGACCTCCATGTCTCCCTGCTCACACTTCTTCTCGTGTGTTTTCACATTTTATCATGACTCTAACATTTGAACACCGTTCTTCACAACTCTTTCTCTGGACAGCATAATTTCTTGGATGCAAAATCTGGTTCTTTTGTCACAGATTAATTTCAGATTAATTGTGTTCTTCTCAAATGCATATGCTGGCACAGGTTTTAACCCCTTGTCCCCATAATAATTCGGTCTTTTATTAGGGCTAGAATCAGCCCCCCCCACGTTAACAGTTCATCTCTTCTCCCTTTGATTGCAGACTCTGTTTTTCTAAACTCTTTCTGTTCTCTTTGGAGGATATTTACATACTGCAGATGACTAAGTGAAGTGAGAGGGGAATTCCTTATGAGGGCAACTACAGCATTTAAATTAGGCTCCCGCTCTGAATCGCTCTTAGAGGAGCTTCCACTCCCTCTCTAGCCCATTCCTTCTTCTCTTTCCATTAATAATCTACAAAGACTATCCCTCTAATTTGCCTCCCTAATTTATAAGTCTAAATTTAAGCAGTCTGAGAACTCATAAAGGTTCAAAAATGTATTTCTTCGTGTGTTATATTTTTAGATGCCATAATGTCACATTTCTACAAAGTTACACAATTAGCCTTTTCTGCTTGAGCTAACTGGAAGGTATTCAGACCATGCAATCATTCAGACACACTATTTCCCAAAATAAAGCTACCTTCTGACCAATCAGCCTCTTTTTGCTGGCATCCATTAATTCAACCTTCCCCAGCTGTCCTCTACACTTCACCTCTCTGGCAGAGCTGTAGTTGATCTATCTTTCACTGAGGTTATTTTCCTCATTACCATCACCACTCTTGGCATCACATCCCGGTATCAAACAACACTCAGTGCCAGGTACCTGACAGAGCCCTGCTTCTTTCAACATCTGATGCCATCTGATCAGCACTGCCTGTCCTAAGTCTCTGAATAATTCCACTGTTTTCTTGTCTCTGGCTCATGTCCCAGCTTCTTAAAATACAGAGTGATTCAGAAGGAGTGCTTCTCCAAAACGTTAATACTATACATCGCAATGTATTCTTCAGAGCAAATCTAAAGAAAGGAACATAACATAACAGTCAACAGCATTTGAAGTGTGTTCCAACTGTGGTGCGCCACTGTCTGGTGGTCTTTGTCTACGTTCAGCCATAACTGATAACCACAAGCAAAGAGGAGTGGTATTGCAGGGTGAATTCCGCAGAGCAGATTCCTAAGGCACTTCAGTCACATGGCCAGGTTAATCCATGAAGATCAATTCACAATCAAGACAAAATTGTCACAACATTAAGAAACAGAACATAAATGGGGGCACTAAACCAGGATATTTCTATTGAAAGTTATGCCAAATCTCTTTAACTTACTTTCTATGCTCTAAAACATAGGAATATCACTTATTTACCCTAGCATTACATGCACAATTACAGCTTTTGAACATCTGCATCTTTCATACTCATTGCAAACACAATTACTGAACAGGGAGTGGGGGATTTTGAGTGTGGATTTTTGTGTTTACATATTGCAGGCAGCTTATTGAACAAAATTTATTTTAAAGACTTTTAATTAGCATTTCAATGAATCTTTTATGGTATTTCAGAGTTGAATAATTTGCTATAAATCTATCACGCAGTACAGCCTACAGATTCAAAAATACCTAATATTATTGTTATTTAAAGTGCTAAAATACCTAGGAATCTTAAGTACAGACTTGAGACTCAAAGATATACTTACTTTAACAGGTAGGAAATACTGGTTCCAGTTTTTCAGGGTTTTGCAATAGTTATGATCAAGTACTCTATGACAAAAACTGCTTTTCTCAGCAATTGAAGTGGGTCAACATCAGTCAAGGCACAGGAATTATTTTAAATGCATGCCACTACCCTGTTATATCAGCCATTTAAAGTGGAATCTTATACCTTGTGTCACAGATACCCACAAAAATGTACAGCACTGTAGCAGTGTTCTGTATCTGGGACTTTGATAACTACTGGGAAAGAATTCCTACTCCTAGAGATAGCAGAGTGATAGTGTTTTAGAAAAGATGATGAGTCCTTCAGCTACACACACATAATGTGGGCCATGGCTGTTTTTTAGCCGATGGATTCAACAGTATTTTTTGTGATCGTGACCCTAAATAAGACCTATATCGTGTAAGACTGGAGTGATATATCTGAATGTGAAAGGACAGTGCTGATAATAAGGTAATAGATCTGAAGGATCAGTGATATTTATAGGCCAAAATACCTTTTGTCCTTTCACCAGCACCAAGCTAAATGTCATTCTGTTAGTTAAAAGAACACAGTAAGATAGGAAGTGATAAATCATAAAGGAAAATCCACTATGCTGGATCCAGCACTCCAAGAAAGTTGTGGCTGCTGTGGTGCCATGCTCCAGGCCCTTCAGCAGTAAGGCTGAAAGTGTACTGATAGTAAACACATGCACACAGAGCACATATAGACACCACATATGTGCACTGCTGGACGTGCAGGTGACAACAGATGTATCTGTTCACCACCACCACCACCTTCAGAGCCTGCAGCAAATCTAAGGGAGCCACAGGGTGGGTAGCAGAGAAATAACTGCAAATGTTGAGGGTATTTATAGAGTGACAGAACCATGGAATCACAGAACAGTTTGGGTTGGAAGGGACCTCTAAGATCATCTAGTTCCAAACCCCTGCTATAGGCAGGGACACCTCCCTCTAGACCAGGTTGCTCAAAGCCCCATCCAGCCTGGCCTTGGATGCTTGGAGGGAGCATCTATAACCTTGCTGGGCAGTTTGTGCCAGAGTCCCACCACCCTCATAGTGAAGGGTCTTGCCACGATTTTAGACATCAAACAGATTGCAACATGACAGCAGGATGGAAAACAGGTTTTGAGTTTCAGATAGGTTTCAGACTGTTTGAAAGAACTGCAAACAATGATTTCAACTGCCTCGAGGCATTTTTCCTGTTCATAACATGTACATAAAACCAAGAAAATAAAATGTCTTTCAAATAAGATATTCATCTGATTAAATTCGTATTTTTTGTGAATTAAAAGTGTCCATGAGGTCCTAAATTAATTACTACAATACTTCATTTTCACCAAATGTAAGACATAGACAAGCAATTCAGAATCTCCAGGTAAAAAACACTACCAAAGTTCAAGGTGTTTTTCTTATTAATCATGGTGTAGATCCCCACCACTGCAAATAAACATCAGCATGTTGAAGTCAGTCGAGTAATTGAAGCAACATTGATTTTTCACAAGCTGAATGGCTGACCAAAAGCATCGGTGTTTTACTCGGGTTTCTTTAAGGAAATATTGATGCTTTTTTCCCTCTTCCCCCTTTTCTTTGAGTCAGAGAATGCAAATACCAAACCTATTAATACCAAAGTATCAATTAATTGCTCAGAATTGAGCATATGAGCAGATGAAGAATGCATCTTGCAGTATTTTTTTCAGTATTTCTTGTATATAATGTTTCTATTCCTGCTTCTGATTGTAATTTTGGTTATAGCAACATAGTTACAGAGCACTGCTAATGAAATACGGTGCTATTACCGAGATAAACATCTGATTGATAGTATTATACACCCATACCAGTGACAAATTTACAGTATAGCAATTTTTCATAAGGGAAATGTTTGCTGGAATATATTACAAAGATATTTCTTCAGTCATCGGGGTTTGCCTGCTGTTAGAATGAAAAATAAAACTAACATAATGGATTAATGAGAGCAAGGGGAGTCCCTGCATACTCTCTGTGCTTGTTGAAAGGAAATTTTCATATGCTGACTTAAATTGTTTGCCATTAAATATACAGAGCATGTCAGATAACACTGGGATAAAATAAAAATAATAAAAATAATAAAAAAACTCTTATTGTTTCGGGTTACCTGAATTTAACATTCTTATTTTTAGCTCTCACATTTCCAAAAGCTGAAAGTGTGGAGCTGGGAAGAGAGCAGGACATCCTTCTAGAAGCTACAGAACGGCTGATAGGGGAACAAGGCTGTTTGCAATTGTGCCTCCATGCCCATATCTGCATAATGAAGTGATAAGGACGTAGGCATCCCCAGGAGGACAGAGGAGGTCTGAGAGGATGGATCCAGTGCCCATCACAGCAGTGAGGTCTCCTCCAGCCAGCTGCTTTTTCTGCCATCCTTCTCTTTGTTTTTCAAGCCTCCCCAGCTGGGTTCCCTCCTCATCTCAGCACCTTGCCTACAAAATCCCTCATGTAGCTGGATTGGACAAATTGTGTTTACTGAAAATCCACTTGGATGGGACTCAGGAGACAAAAAAATAACAACAAGATATGTTCAGAAGAAAAGTCCACAAATACATGGGTGCCCTGCTAATTTACTGGGATAAGTACTGAAGTAATAATACAATGCGGTATTAACTCCGAACTTCTTAAATAAGGTGTTAAATAAATGCATAATCTGTTATGCAATGTATCACATCAGACACTGTGAATTTACCATATGTGACACAGAATAACCCCAAGCAATAGGTCAAAATGAAAGCTTTTTTCTATACTTGTTCACAATCAGTCCTGATTATTCCCAAGAAAGCATCTAGTTTGGGAAGACCCAGTCAGATTTCTGTAAAATAGTCATGCACAGATCTATGTGATATACTTCTCCAGGTTTATATTTACCCAAGCCTAGTCAAACCGTCTTCACACAGATGTTATAAATAACTGCTGTCTTGCATCATGCCATTTTACTGCAAATTGAATGAGCTGAGGCGATAAAGAAGGAGCAGAATAGGTCAGTGCTGTCCCTCTGCTGTAACAACACCTCATGCTGGGCTGGGGGCACCATCCAGAGGTGATGATGGTGGTGGGGAATGAAAGGAGGGATCCCACAGTGCTATCTTGTGGTGACAACAAGATTCATAAAGCAGCAATGTGTGAAGAGGGTAAAAGGTGATTCACATGAGAGACTACTGCCACACTGTGTGGCTGCACCTCTCCTTCCTGCACCTCTTTTTCTTGAAGGGTCCATCTATGCTGTACCCTCAGGGCTCCACATGGTCCCGCACTTATGTTCTGTGTGAGAAGCCAGTCTGGAATGGGAGTTCAGTTCTCATCAGCTGCCATGGAAATACAGTCAGAAAAGCATTATAAGCCAAATCCCAGTATCTGTGTAAAGGAGTAATTTTATTCTTACCGTGGTTTTACTGAAAAAGAACTGAGGCATAGATTGATCCCCTGCCTTTTCTAAAGTCATACACGTATCAGAGGCTAAGCTCTCACTGAAGCCCAGGTACTTTCTCACCCGTGAGCCCTGACCATTCAGAAATGACCTGTAAAAATCTGCACTGCCGCAGAACTCTTCTGAATTGGCCAAAAAGCTGCAGCAGCAGCTGTAGGAGAAGCAGCTGCTGTAGATCCCCCCACTCATCTCTCCTGTCACAGGTTTTCCCTGACTAGCTGATTTCTAATGGAATAGCCTCGGTTTCTAAAACTCTATGTCTCCATTGGACAATCACACTATGTGAACTCAACCACGATGTCTGCCCACACGTGTTTCACATACACAAAAGACTACTGAACATGGTAAGTAGTGAAAAGAGTGACAGGAGTGACTGGTGGCGTCAGCATTCAGGTAGGTTGGTTGAATTTTACAAATCATGAGCTAATGTGACTTTTGAATCAGGAAGCTGATCAGACCTACAAGGGCCAACCCTATTATTTCCATCTCCCAGAGAGACTGAAAGGTGGAGAGGAAGAAACACAAGAGATGTGGGCAGAGCTCACCACGTTGCTCTCTCTCATCCTCAGAAGATCTGAATTCTGCAGCACTGAACAAAGAGTTGGGAGGGCTCTGGATATCTTGGCAAGCTCTGGCAGTTCATTGCTGCTCCTGATCTAGAAAGGAAGGGTTAAATACGTCTCTTATTAACATCCACATCTGAGGCACTGAAGGGAAGAACTTGCTTAGGATGCCCAATCAAATGGAGGTATAGGAGGGGAGTGCAGTTTTTCTAGATGTGCTGGCCATTGAGATACAAGGACTGTGATATTACACTGCAAGTTGCATGTGATACTCTTAGTGTATGTCAGCTTGTCATAGTCTACCTTCAAAAATCAATCACCTCTTGGTGATGGATGGCCCTAGTTTATACTGAATTTGAAATGCCATAAAAGCAAATTAGACAGGACTGGAAACTCAGGAATGCTTTTTCCAATTAAGAATGCAAGAAGTAATTACTTAGGTAAATTGCAGTTGGAATTTGGCCAGTAAAATTGAACTCTGTGCACATGAAAAACAGCATGAGTCTAATCTGAAAAAAGAAAAAAAAAAAAAAGAGAGAGGAAATGGAATAACTGTTCTTTTTAAACTTATCTTAGTGATATTCTTTCATTTTCCTGATTTTTGCCTGTAAATTACCTAATTATCTTCTCCATTCATAAACATTCCAATATACAGTTGCCCGGAAGTTTAATCCTACAATTGTTACTTCAAATTAACAGAAATGTGATTTGAAGGGCTGTGCATTCAGCCTGTGACATATCAGAAGAAATCCCTCGTTGAGGAAATTAACCACATTATAATGAACTGAGTACAGGTTTCATAAACACATACACTCCAACATAAATGCAGACACTCCAAATATGAATTTGGAGGACTTGGTATTTATATTTAATTTAACTCCATTAGATATACGGAACTGAATCAGACCCTTTTATTTTCTCACATGCCAGAGGGAATAAGTGTCACTTTTGACACAGATTTAAATTCGTGTGAAGTTGGATGGTTTTCATTTGTTTCCAAAGCCATTTTTTGTTGCACAGAGTGAAGGTGAGCTTCCTAACAAAACGAAGAGCTAAGGAAAGTCATAACAAGCAGTGTTTCCTGAACCTGATAGAGACACTGCTTGCTGGGAAAAAACCCTGCGATAACAAAATGCCATACAAGGTTTGTTGTTAATATGAAAGGTATGAAATCCGAACAAAGAAAACTGTCAGGATAAGATGATTTTAACTTTTAACTATATATATAAATATGTATAGAGGAGTGTGTGTGTGTTATTGAGAAAGAAAGAAAAATATTCCTTCAGATGGGTTTACAAAAGGAACAGCTAGAAGAAGCAATTTTCGTTTTTCTTTTGTAATCTAGATAGTGTAAAATTATTCTTCACAACCTTAAGGCAAAGAAGACAGCCTGCTTCCCTAGCTATAAAAAACAATCTGTCAGATTTTTTTTAAAGGAAGTCACAACTGATTTCTCATAAAATAAAAAGCAGGAGGATTAGAGCTTTGTGGTGACAATGAAATCTGCTCTAAACTTTTACAGTAAAACTCAGCTCCAGAGAGGTCCTGCCCGAGGCACTCATCCTGCAGTCAATGCAGTTTAGATTCTATAGATTTGGGGCTTGAACTGACAGGCATTTAGACCTCCTTATTCATCCTGATAATTGTTTTTTGTAAAAGCTCTTTTATCTGAATAAAGATGAGGTCTATCAGAAGTAAAACATACAATCTCCACGCTTAGAGCATCTATAGAATCTTTGTCCTTCCCTTAGAATTGTGGTTGCAAGGCAGCTAGAAGAATGCTTTTCCAGTAACGCAATTCACAAACGTTATGTTTGTATTTGTTCCTTCAGTATAGTAGTCAGCATGCTGAGGAAGGTGTGCAAGCAATCAGTATAAAACCACCTGAATGCAAACAGTTGGCTTTGTAAAGAAATTCCAAGCTCCACGGTAGTATCAGTTTTACCAATTTAGAGAGACTGCACTTGTGTTAAGTGCTCTGTAGCACAGATAGCTAACAGCACTAGTACAAATAATAAAAGTCATAAAAGAAGATCACATAATCAGAAATGTTGGAAAGACCATGAAGCTTGAATAATTCAACCACCAACCCACACCCGCCATGCCCACTGGCCACGTCCCTTAGTGTCACATGTACATGGATCTTGAGCACCTCCAGGGACAGGGACTCCAACACCTCCCTGGGCAGCGTGTTCTATGCATTGCTTTTCCTGATGTTGATGGAGAAATTTAAAAAGGAAAGAGAGGGAAAACAGCTGACAACTAACTGAAGAACAGTTACAAAGATGATGGAGCCAAGCTCTCCTTGGTGCTAATAGGCAGTAGAGTGAGATCATTATCACATAGATTTGCATTGAACATCAAGGAAAATACAGAGGCTAGGTTGAAAATCTGCCCTTAGAAGTTGTAAGTACTTGCCCAGGCAAAGCCAAGGCTGCCTGTTGCAATAAGGTCTGCTTCAAGGGGACTTCCAGAAACCCCTCCAAACAACATTCTGTGACCCATGGAAGCCAGACATTCATTTACTGTAGCCATTGCAGGTAATCATGGTCTACTTACATAACTGTGCATTTGGAAGTCTCCACTTCAGAGGGATTTTAACCTTTACACAGGAGAGTGGAGTTGCAAGAAAGATAAGTAGAGTAGCGAGTTGTAGGAGAGAAAGGATGTTCCTTGTGCCTATCGTGACTGGTAGCTTCAAAGTCTAAGAACAAACATGAAGTAGGACATTTTGTTACTTCCTGAAAAGATGTGAGGTTCACATTACTGTTAGGATCCCAAAAGAGGTAATATATGGCATTGCATTTGGATTTTTTTATATGCATATATAAACCTCAAAATTCAGTACAGGTGGAATCTAAGGAACAGAACTCGATCACAGAACAGGTTGGCATATCATTCTTCAAATATGCAGTGTACTGTCCAGGCTGATGCACTGTGCAGACACTGCTTGGTGCACTCAGGCAGTTGCAACACTGCATTTGTCTTTCTTGTGCAAGTGAGAACAGATGTTTTAGCCCTAAAGGAATACATTTGTTTCACTGCAAGGGAATATTATTCTCCTTTTATTTATCTCATTGCAAGTTTCAAAATCAACCTTGGAACTACCTATATTGTATTTAGAGATATAGACACTTCCATCAAAAAGAAATTTCCTTTGCCTCATCAAAAAATGTGTGGTGATTCTCAAAGCCCACACATGCAACTTGTCTTTTGCTTGAAGATATTTCTTTGAAAATGAGCATCTGTTTTTAGTCACTTGAAGAACCTTTGGTTTGGAGAAAGGAGGAAAACAGACTTGATTTGCTTTGCACTCAAGAGGAAATCACATCCAATGCTTCTATAATAGAAAACCAGGAAAGCAATGGGCATCATAGGAATCTGAAAAGTTGCCTGGAGGCCAGAGTTGAGTTTACAGCAGGCTGCTCACCTCTAATCAGAACAGATGCTGAAAAGTAAACATTCATACCTGGATAAGTGCACACCTATCTACAAAGAACAACATGTCAAGAGGTCTTTTCTTCAGAAAATTCCTTATGAGTCCTGGCGGTGTAGGGGCTTGCTGTACAAATTAAGAACATGTTACAGCAGAACTAGGAATTCACCTACTGAATTCACCTACTGCAAAGCTTAACGTCCACTGGAACTTAAAAAGGTGCTCAGCCTTTTCATAACATGAGGACTCATGGAAAATCGCTTCTGTTTTCTTGCCTAGTAGGGGAAGAACAGTGTTTATAAAAAGTAAGAGACTGAGAAAGCTGTTTAACAAGACTACTTGTCACACACTTCAGACCAGATTCCTCATTTATAACTTCACAAAGCCTGTCAGGATGTAATTTTCTTTCTTCCCTTTTCTGTTACCAAAACATGAGAAAAAGGACAGAAATAAACTGAATCAGAGAGAATGTTTTGGCTCTAGAAATACCCTCTGCCTGAAACTAGAAATCACGTTAGGAATTTACCGACTAACAAGAACAAGTGAACCAAGAAGTCAAATAATCGAAGTATTTTATAGATCTAGGTTTTACCCACACACGTTTCTATATATGTGCTTCAGAAGCTACGTTTCCTTCTTTGCTACAGCAGCGGTGGCCACCAGAGTTGTGTTCTGGGACATCAGCACGTGGTCACGGCTTTGGGGCCTTGGGGTGGCTCTGCAGAAGTGCTGCCAGCTCCTGTTCGCTGTAGAGCAGACAGGAGCCTCACGTTCCTCACACAAGACAGGAGCTCAGGCTTCCTTAAGCAAGTCTGCCGCTCTCATCCAATAAACTCGCAACATACCAATAAACAGATTGGGGTGAATTTTCACGGCATCTTTAGGGTCAGTTAGGTGCAGACATGGACTGGAGTGCTGTAACTTTCCCGTTTCCTATATCTAAGGAAATGTGGTTGCTTCCAACTCTGCACTGGTGCTTGCACTCATGCATGGAGGAGGACAAGAAAGTGGCAGGAACCATTGCTTTTTACTGATTTTTTTTGAGGGCAACCTCCAATCTTGCGTGCACAAGAATGTCTGAATGCCAGCAACAAAACAAAGAGGGCAGGAGGAAAGCAGTATGAAGCAGTGGGGAGAGATGCAACCATCTTTTTCAGTTGCAGGTATTACATGGGCCAGCATAGGGCAATGCTTTCAGCCACATCTCTAGCAAGTAGATGAAGTGTCCAGTAGAAGGAAATGGCCTTGTTTTAACTTATGAGAACTTCCCAGATTTCTAGCTGGAGCTTGGTTCTTTTACACCATGTTGATGGTATTCTATTCCATGCACATAAATAAAGGGGCCAAGAAGCTGATCCTTAGAAAGAGCTGCTTCTGTCTGGAGCACATTGGGACAACCACACATTATGACAGCCTGAAGCGAAGCAGAGAGGAAGGCTGATACTGTAAATACTACATAGCTCTATTTCTGCAGGTACTGAAACTTATGTTTGATTGTAAAATTCCACTATTCCTGTCCCAGGTTAAATGTGGGCAACTCCATATAAAACAGTCAAGGACTTTATATGGATGGAAATCCATGGTTGCTTTAAGAGAATTGTTTCAGGCAATGAGGGCAACGTATTTTACTTAAAACAGAACTGTAGAATATGAATTTCAACAAAATATACATGGCACAGAATTTAGAAAAGGTCATAATATTCTATGTTATTGCCTTTGGAACAAACATTGACCATAGATTTGAGTGGAATTTGCAGGAACAGTTTAGCAGAGCATTTATAGACATCCATATTTAAATAGAAAGATAAATAGATTTTGTAAGATCAGTCCTCTGATTTGTACTGTTACAGTTCAGAGTAAAAGACTGAGGAGTGCTCTTGTGGTCTTGCTCTGGTAAGCCTCTCACTTTTTGTGATGAATAAATAACGCCTTTCCTCTTTTGCTCTTTGCAAAGGTCATGGAACACCAAGGGAGAAGAATAATGTGAAGTTGAAGTCCATCATAAAAGTAGTGAGCTATATCATTTTATCATCACTTTTCCTACTGAAAGACTGTTGGAGAACTTCATGGTTCTTAGGAATGTTATTTTACTTTGCAAACAAACCAATATGCTCCACTCTGTAAGAGAAGGAATAATAATAAGAAAAAAAAATCAGCTGAAATCCCATTTGCTCTAAATTGAACTAAATTAATTTCAAAATCCCTTCATACATTTTATTTACCGAACCTCTCCCTACAGCCTCCTCAGATGTAGTGATGAAGTTGACAAATGCCCCCCACAGCAGCTTCCACGGGAAGTGCAGAACAACAGAATTATCTCCCATGTGATATATACTATGTTTTCTGTTAATAGTATTTCCCATTTTTGGCATCACACTGTTGGAATGTATTTCACCTATGATTCTTTATAGGTATATCTTGCTTTTTTTTTTGCCACGCTGTTTCTCTGGCAGATATTCCCCAATTAGTATTTCTATATCTCATTTCTCTTTCCTCGGTCTAGCACTTTATATTCATCTTTCCCCAAGTATCTGTACCAGAGGTGATATCCTATGAATATCATCAGTCAACCTGAGCCCTTTATTACTGAAGAAATATGTGATAGCTCTTTTAAGAAACAGGGGCCTACAGGTGTGTTGATGATTAAATACATCCCTAAGGGGAAAAAGAGATAGTTAGGGCCATAGACACTGGAAAAACATTGATCAACAATTATGCAGTTAAACTGTAGCGGAGATCCAGCAAACTCTCAAAGCTATTTTATGGTTGTAGATCATTACCTAGAGATGAACGTACAGGTCTCCTGGAGAACATCAAAGAAAGAAGGTGAACTGCACGGTAGATTTATGACAAGAACAAATTCATGAATTTGCACAGCACGCCATGAAACCAATGGATTGCTGCAGAGCAGCAGGGCTGTAGGAGCCATTTACCAGTAAAAAAATGTGCAGAGCTGGTTAAAACCTTTGGAAGTACAAAATGGAACAAAAATTCAAGCTCAGGCATGACAGTTGCCAGATGCCATTTTTGTTTCTCTGTTTTTATTTGTATATTCTTCCTAAAAAAAATAGTGGGGAAAACAAAACAAAACAGAACAAGAAATACCTAATTTAGACATAGATTGCTATAATTTGCATTTAAAGCACACAAAGAACTAATCTCTGCCAGTTGAGTTCTGGTCACCAAAAAAACAGCCCTGATACTCTAGAAACTATTTCTCCTGTCCTACTACTCCTCCAGGGAGGCTTGTAATGCAGATTGTACAGCTGTAACGGAGATGATAGGAGTTGCACATGATCAAGTGCATTTCATGACTGATATCAGAGTTCCTTCTTATCAGCACTGTGCTAATTGCCACAATCCAGCTTTTGTCAGCAATTCTCTTGGAGCTGGATGTGACAGGATGGAGGAAGGGAAGGCCATTTTCCAAGGAAACCCATTTTCATAGCCAAAGCAGTGTTTTGCCTTTGCATAACTTGATGCATATCATCATCCTACCTGCTGTTTCTTGTCCACTGTAAGGTGCACCTGTGTATTACTTGTTCTGAGTTGACTCGTAAAAATGGTGTTCAGTGGAAAGGTCTGTCACTTTTGAGCAAATCCTACATTTAAACAACCAGTTGGCACAGTCTGAAACCTTCATTTAGAATAAACAGAAATAATCAGTGTGGCCAAATAAGGATTTTTATTACTCTTATGCATCACTGCTATCACTGATTCAGTATGGATTTAAGAAAGGAAAAATGCTTTAGTTAGCAGATAAACATGTAAGCCAGTTCCCAGTGTTGACCTGGAAATTCATCATTAAAATTGCTCATATATCCAACATACTGAATACATACAGGGTTTGCAGATACTTCAGTGAATGATAGCTATGTATATGTCTGTATGCATGTATGCATACATACAAATGTGCACAAACATTGATAAAAATATATATAGAGAGACAAAATCACAGACACAAATGCACTTGAACTTTTTTTTTTTTCCACTGTATAAGTGTGGGTAGAAAGAGCTGTTTAAAATGTCATACCAACCAGAAACATTACGAATTAACAATTCTTATGAAGTTGCTTTACCCAAAACAGTTTTCATTACCATTTTTACTGTGAACTTTTTCACCTTTCTTCTGATTCTTGAAGTTAATATTCTAGGTGAAATACATAACATTCTGAATGAAATATAAAGTGTGGATCTCACTGAGACCTTGAATGAACTCTGGGCCAGCAAAATTACACTCTGAATTTTCATGTCCTCAGGGGCATGTGTCTGGATATTGAAGGAATCTACAACTACTTGATTTGCTGCTCTTCTTACATCCTGTGACAGGTTGGAGACAGTTGATCACTGAGACTTCCCTCCAACTCCCTACTCCTTGCCAGAGGATCACTGATTAACACCTTAGAAGGAAGATTTATCCTCAAGACTTGGTTATTAATGATACTGACTTACAAAATATTCCTCATGGCTTACTGAGAAACAAATTCCATGCCAGAGGCTCTCAGATAAATTTAGGATACAATGACAAAAAGTCATATTCTCATCATGATTGCAACTACTAAGAACACGCGTTGGTGAAGCTGAGAAGAATTTGGCTTGTCTGTAGGAAATGAAGCAGTTTCAAACATAGCAGCTTATGAAACTGAGTATCATCAGACTGTCACTACCTCTAACGAAAACAGTGCATGAAATACTGGCTGACATCCATTAGACTGTCGTGGATGGTGAGGTGGCCTTGAGGCTGCTAGGGTAAATGTGTGGTCTCAATGCGTAGTGCATCCAGAAGTGGTGAGTTGTGGATAATCAATATTCCTTGTTCTTGTCAAAGTCACTCAGGATCTGTCCTGAGACAAGCAATCTTTGAAGGGGAAAATGCATGCTGATTGTAGTTGAAGAGAAAGCTCCATTAAAATATTAGAAACAAAGTCACAGAGGATGAACTAAACCCAAGAATACCCCATTGAAACATACTGAGATACTAAAGCTCCTGATTGTCATTGTGGATTTCTGAGAAACTGAAAGAACAACCCAAAATCTTTTACTCTGTATGTTATCCTGGATTATTAACTTCATTCATCTAGTTGGTCTTACCTTATAGCTTCAACAAATACTGCTAAGAATTTTTGTGCGTTCTCCATCCATTTTTTTAGCACTTCTTTCTCATTTGTTCAATAATTTTTTGCCACATTTCTTAATATAATAAATATAAATTGATAAAACCTCTGATCCAGATTTCAAACAAGGACTTAATCTTACGATACTGTGGTCTGTATTTTATCTGTAACTCAAATCACTGTGCCTGGGTTTATGATGGCTTTCTGCTTTACTACTACACATAAGGAGTGTTCTCAGCAAATAAGGAAATCATCCTGCCACCTAGAAAGAAATTTGTTATCCGCAGAGCAGGTAACTTGCTTAATATGTTTACAAGACTATCTTTCAGAAAATGGTTTTATCTTTCTGACTGCAGCCTATCTTGCCAGTAAGTCTGAAATAGATTACATGAATATCTCTTTGCACTGTCCATTGGCTGGCATTTGTCTTTCACTAGACTTCAAAGTTCAGGGACATCTTCTGTCTTATTTAGTAGAATGTCAGCATGAAAAACTGCAAGGCAAGTATTGGCCACCAACCTCTGAAAGAGTTATACTTTGAATTTTGCCATTAGACACTCTGCCAGCTCAAACAAATAGCAATGCAATGGCTGACTAATAGACCAAGGGACCATTATTTGCAACACCATTATTTATGTGTTTATCACACTTTGAAACTTTTATCTCACTTTATCACACTTTTATCACATTTGAAAAAAATATGAACTGGCATATGAACATGAAAGTAAGTTACCTACTTTGTAGCCACAATGGATCTTCAAGCATGGATTTCACGTCACACTCTCTGTGCCCACTTCCTTCCTTCCTCCATCGCCTACAGATCTGAACTATGAGGCAACAAGGAACAGATGGATTTCACTGATTCTACCATCATATGAAATCATGAGGAGGCGTAGAACCCACAGCCAGCAATCATCAGCTTGAAAGATGCGCTGTTACGCACAGGAGATACTTGTACATCTTCTGTAGGATCATCCTGGACCCTGATGCCTGATGGACTGATACTAGCTCTTTCTAGAGGGAAGAGTAGAATTCTACAGTTCAGTATGGAAGTCACTCTTCAAGAGCAAAATAAATTGGTAAAGGAAGAAAAGACTGTCAAAAGAATAAAGGAGGGGTAGACAGGATTTTTGCAGTTTAGTGGATGACTCATTTTATTTGGCCCAGCATGCTGCTGCTAGATGCTTCCCATGTGAAAAAATTTATGCTGAAAATTCTTAATCAATAATTCTAACACTATCAACATCAGTAATAAAGTTGATAATAATCTCAGTCTTCTACTCTGTCTTCCTCAGTCCCCATTGTTTCTGCTTTTCAGAGGACAAAGAGTGAACCTATGATGCCATCTCATCATTTTCTTAATCTTTGGAGTTTGTGAACTTTGCCCCCATTTTTTTTCTATGAGCTAATAATACAAGTTTGAGTCACATCCCTTTGCCTTGTCCAGATCTTTCACATACAGCAAAAATAAGTGCAGAGGACAATAAAGATGTTCTTGTTGCTTGCAAAGAGGAAAAGTGAAAATCACCTTTTCACTTTCTTTTTCAATTATCTTAAAAGGAATTCATTAATAGTGCTATCTCATTGGTGCTGGGAAACTAATGGGCCTAAGTTTCTCTGTGTGAGTAGATTACTAAACTATGCCAAATCTTATCAAAGTCATTAGACATCCATATATTCCTGGTTATCATCTATGCCATGGAAGCACACAGAAAATGGAACTGGTGCATTCTGAAGTTGTCATGGTATAAACTGGGACTTAACTGATGTGCAGATATTCAAGATTAGCCCTACAGTAAATAAAAGGGTTAGGAAGCATTTAGCATCTTTTAGCAGTCTCTGAATGTTTTGAAGTTGAACTTTCAGATGGTATTATTTTCTTCTTGATATTGGATGTTGCTGTCTGTTACTGATGCATTTAGACAGCAAACAATAAATATCCTTTTCTTAGGTAATGAGCTTGCCAGCATGACATAAGGGCTCATTTTTTTAAACTAAGATTTTTCTATTTGTCTCTAAAATCTGTTTTTCAGTCCTGGAGGACAAAACTATGATTCTATATTCCTTTTATATCTTGTCAACTTAGGAGTTGTTGGCTTAGCTTATGTCTATGGATATTTCAGATTGAGTACACTACTGGAAACGTGAAAAGAAAAAATCAGCGCTACATCCAGTGTCAGAGTTAGAGTGAAAAAAGAGATAAATCAGAAGAAAACTGTTTAATGAGGGAAATGCTTCTTATATGGAATGAATGGTGGAGGACCACAGTGGTCTGGATAGACCAGATTTCCCTCTTTCTTCTCTCTCTTTTCTCCCCACCACTAGGATTTATAAAAGGCATCAAGCTGCCTTTCAAAATCTGCTATGCATTTATATATAGCTCATGGGCTGGAGTTCTTCAATCATAAGAGCTGAAAGAAAGAGGTTTTGAAAAATATATGCATTATTTACATTCAGAAATGTTTTATATGAGAATAATGTTCTTCATTTAAGAAAACAAAGAAATTAAGAAAACTGAGAAATAATTATTTTGGCATCTTCCCGCTTCCTCTCTCTTCCATTCATACCATTTCTGAAGGAAATAATTTCCTTCAAAGAATTACATGGTCAGATGGAACCTAACAAGTGAGGAACCATTTAACAGACTGTTTTCTTCAGGCTTAGCACAAAGCCCTATGCGCTATTAACATCTCCAGGCAAACCCTAGTAAAAAGACCATTGCAGATTTTCCCAGGGGTTACTGCTGGCAGTCATCCCTACACTACCTTGGTGATTCACCAGCGTGTTCTGGCCCAATCTGTGATTTTTAAGCCTGATGTTTTATGACTGCTTAGCATTAGATGATCACATTGAATTCCGATTGCTGCTATGAATGCTCACCGCTTTCGTGCATCAGTGAAAGAAGGTGTGCAGAAAATTAAAAATATGAGTTTTCAGCTATGAAAAATTTCTCTTAATTGTCTCACATCACAGGAATCTATTGTATAAAGAATAACATGTTATTTTCTATCATCTTTATCGTTTATGGATTACTAAAACTAAGAGATAGGAGGTCAATTAAACTCTCCTTTCATTCACCTACTCGTCTGTCTGCCTTTCAGCCCTGCAAATGTGTCAGCCTGCTGAGCAGTTTCAGCCCCTGTTCACAGAAGGTCACTGATGTCAAAGATAACCACCTCCTTAACACCTGGGTGGAAGTGAAGACCCAGAACGGCTGTGCAGCCATTTGCTTAAGCAAACAGAGAAGTTACATGGGAAGAAGTAGGCAAAAGTATCAAAGGAATGAAAGGCAGGAAATTGTGTGAAAACTAGTGAAAACTGGTTTCACTAATTCTGTAGTCCATTAATGGGTTTATTTTTCTGTTAACTTACATAGCTCCCAAACAGGTTTTTTGTTTTTTGAAAGATTTTTATTTGTTTTTGCTAGTCTCCTTTACTCTACAACCCCAATTAATTCCCAGAATTTGCTTTGGGGAGAAAAGGTAACTGATTTTATCTTTAAAGACTGCACTAGAATTTATAGACATCGGCCAAAATGATGGCAAATCTTATCTGCACGGGGCTGACGGTTCTTGTGGTTCCCAACTTATGTGTTTGATGCTTAAACGTTAGAAAGGTTGCTTTTAACATGGTATTTTGCAAATCTAATCTTTACACTTACACAGATGGAGTCCACAGGACTAAGAGTGCATGCAAAGCATCTCTGACTGCAATAATGCCTGCGATCAAGAGCTTGAAATATAAAGTTCTTGACATTGGCTTGTTAGTGAATTCTAAATCCAGCATATTTGAGTTCACTGTTCAGCAGCATTATATAAAACCAGGAAATAATTACTGACTTGCTCTTAGAAGTACTTTGGTGACAGTACGATGTGCAGAGTGCAACACTTTTGTGTTGATGCAGTTGTGTCCTGAGTTCAAAAGATTTGTTTATTTTCTGGATTTCAAATAACAACATTTAATGTCTTGGTTCTTCACAGAGCTGAAGGTTCATTGATTTCAACTAACTAACCCAAAGAGAACAAAAAGGTTCAACTTGTACTCTTCTCCTAGTGTTTCTCTTTCTCCCAGGGAAAAAAAGAAAAGCCGGCAGAACTTTTAATGTCCTGTTTCTTCATTCAGGAATTACATTATAATTGGATGCAGAGGAAAAAAAATATTTCTGTAAGTAATCTTTCTTGTAATATGTGAGTGCAATGAGCAAGACATGGCTATAAGCAGGATATGAGCCTCTAAGCTACTCAAACAAAATACACTCAAAAGGCAAGTGTTAATTACATATAAATTCGTGCTCATCTTTCTCTCCATGCATGTTTATGCACACCTTTGTGTGTATAGAAATGAATTAGGAAAAGAGCCCTCTAAGCATTCAGGACAAATGCAGACAGCACCAGACTGTGATGCTCTGGGCTCCCGGGGTCCAGGTCACTGGGTGAGTTTGGCATATGCTAATGTAGGTCTGGAAGCCTCAGGTAGAAATCTGCCTCTGTGCATGACTAGGGCAGGAATTAAATAAGATTCAGAGGATGATACAGAGGAAAGAAGAAATAAAATTGTGCCCTGACTCTCACAGCAGCCTTATCCTTGCAACCAGGAGCCCCACAGAGAAGTTTTCCATCCCGAGAGAAATAAGACTTTGCTGCTCTATTTGGCCACTAGCTGAGATTGTCATCCTATGGGAATAAATAGGTAATACAAGGCAGATAACGTTCACCGATCAGCTTAAATGGACGAATAAGCACAAGGAATAGCTGACAAAGGGCAAATTTGTGAGGGATGATGGCATACCACAGCTTTCACTTAAACATTCAATAGTTTAACTCTCTCTGAAAATCCAGACGGGGATTTGAAAGCAAGAGTGCCTGCTGCCTTTTGGCCAGGCAGCCCTTCATCACTGCTAACAAGAGGGCACCGCTCGGCTGGACAGGACCAGACTGCTCTTCCTAAGCACCTGGCAGCCAAGTAAACCCTCAGGAGGCCTTGCAGTTCATAAATACCACCAGGCTACAAAAACATGACTTAAAGGCCTTTAAAATCACTGATTATTCAGGCATCTCCTGTGATAAACTGTCACATGATTTAATTATCTTCCACAGCATCAATTTAACTCAATCCCTTGAGACCTGCTGCTGAACTCTGCCTTCGCAGTGGGCAAATGGTTCAATTACATCCTGCTCAGTCCCTTGAACACAGAGGAGAAGCATGTTCCTTGTTTGTGCACTCCAGTGTCGTAACAGACACCACTCAGTAATAGCTTTGCCACCATTGCTTTGCTGCAGCTTTTGTGCCAGCTATGAGCCTGGTCCCCTGCAAAAATGTTTTCATCAAGCGAGGCTTCTTTCCCTCCAGTGATGCTTTCACTTAAGGCTTCATTCCCATACAGGGACCCAGATCCTCTCATTTGGTCCTGCAGTAAAGTCATACTGTACAACAGTGCACAACATAAGTGCACAACAGCCTCCCTAAAGTTTGGGATGGCAAGAACTTGCAGTCTGAGACTGAGCCAATCTGAGATGGTTTAGTTTGGAAAAGAGGATGCTCAAGGGAGATATTATCACTCCTTACAACTACCTCAGAGGAAGTTCTAGTGAGGTGGGGGTTGGCCTTTTCTCCCAGGTTGCACCAAGGGAGATTCAGGTTGGATGTTAGGAAAAATTTCTCAGAAGAGTGATGAGGTATTGGAACAGGCTGCCCAGGGAGGTGGAGGAGTCACCGTCCCTGGAGGTGTTCAAGGAATGCGTAGACATGGCAGTGAGGGATATGGTTTAGTGGTATGGCCATGACAGTTGACTACAGTTGGACTTATGAACTTAGTGTCCTTCCAATCTTAACGAGTCTATGATTCCATAGTATTAATTGAGATCATAAGAATATAGTTTTTCTGCAGCATAAATCAAAGCTGAGCAACAAAAGGATAACAAAAACAACAAAAATAAACACAAAACACCCTACCCTTTAGTTCACAATGGATAGAGGAAAAATTGTGAAGTGAATATTTAGGATTACAGGTCCAGAATGGCAATGGTGAATCCACAAATGTCTTCTGTTGTGGCCTTTATTACACTCTAAACATCCAAACTTCGTAAAAGCTTGGCTCCAAATAAAATATTGTGGCTGAGCACTATCACTGCTTATCACAGGGTGCATGCTTTCGATGGCAGCTTTCTGTTTTACTGTGTCCTCCCTGTGCCATCCAAGGCTGTCCTTTCATCCTGCAGCATCCTGTTCTTGGCTGAAGGGCAGTACATGGACAGCCTACAAGATTTGGCCTTGCGTGTGTGCCTGCTTTAGCTAGAGATTGCATGGCCTCCTGCTGGGTTTTTAAGAAAGCACAGTCTTCCTTCTAAGAGGTGAAAAGCCAATGCTACCATGCTGGAAAATTCATCCAAAGCAACCAAGCCAGCAGGAGCCACACAAAAATGGTTTTCACTATTCCAAAACTCAAATACCAGATCTCTGGGAACAACTAAACAGCACCCAACCTAATGATGCTGAGCAACTCTGCTAACAAATCTAGGACTACAGAAAGCAGCTAGATATGACTGAGTGGGGTCAGCTGCTGGTCACTGCAGTGTCAGCACAAGCCCTCCTGTTGTTTGCTGGGTTGGATTCCTGCAAAAGAAATTGCTCTCTCAGTAGGGCGTTGGATAGTCAGTGATTTGATGGGTAAGCCACTAAATTATTATTACTACTACTACCATTGTTATTATTTTAAAGACTGTCTCATTCAAGCTCTCATGCGGTTTTCCAAAAGTTATTCAAATTTGTCATGTTTCATCAATATGAATTGTGGCTTGCTCAAATGCGAAAGGAGAGAGGTGAGGAAAAATCGTTTATGTGAAGGAAGCAGTCAATTACTCCATTGATGTGTGCTGCTTTATAGGCTTTTCACTGCCAATCAACATCACAGCTTTTCCTCTCATTTTTTTTTCTCCAAACAAGTGCACATTATTTCACACATTTCAACTGATTTTTAGCCTGGTAGCACTCTGTCAATAAAGCTGTCCCATGTCAAACAGTTAGCATCCTTCCCTCCACACATCACCTCTGAATACTGCTGGAGAAGCCACAAACCACCAGCAGCATTATTTGCCCTGAAAGGCACCAGAAAGCAACCTGATCATCTCTGTTTCATGTCAATGTTGAAGCGCAGCTGCAGATGAGAAGTGCATCCGCTGCCTGGGAGGCATCTTGGAGCAGAACAGAGCTCAGTGTCCTCCTCTGGAGCTTCTGAGCAGAGTTATTTTGTAATATCAGGACCAAAGAGGAATTTGGTGTCACATTTTGGTCTTGTTTTAGTTCATTTTTGATATCCTTTTTGTTTGCGCAGGTGAGGCCACACCTTGAGTACTGTGTTTGGTTTTGGGCCCCTCACTACAAGAAGGATGTTGATGCCATGAAGCAGGTCCAAAGAATAACGAAGTTGAGAAGGGTCTGGAAGAGAAATCTTATGGAGAACAGCTGAAGGAACTGGGATTGTTTAGTCTGGAGAAGAGGAGGCTCAGGGGAGGCCTCATTGCTCTCTACAACTACTTGAAAGAAAGTTGTAGTAAGGTGGGGCCAGCCTCTTCTCCCATGTAAATGATGGAACGATTAGAGGGAATGGCTTCATGTTGCACCACCCAGGTTAGATGCTAGGAACAGTTTCTTCTCAGAAGAGTGGTGAGGCACTGGGACAGGTTACAGAGGGGGATGACGGAATCACCATCTTCAGAAGTGTTCAAGGAATGCTTGAAATGGCACTGAGGGACATGCTTTATTGGGTTTGATGGGGACAGGTTGACAGATGGACTAGATGAGCTTTCAGTTCTTTTCTAACTTTAATGGTTCTATGCCCTTTTAGCATGCTGTAGCAATTTTTGCTAGCTAATGGTTATGAAGGTTTCTGCTCAGCTGACAAAGACACGCTAGCCATGAACTATCGGATCCCTGAAACTGCCCCTAATGCACCCTGGACTTCTTCTGTTAATATGAACTGCCATCATATCTTGCAAGGACTACTGAACACGGAAATCTTTGTTTTCTTTCGGACAGGAAAAATAATTAATAAAAAAAAAGGCAGCGTTTGCACAGATCCTCCTTGAGAAGGTCTTGCACGGGTGAAATGGTGCTGGAAATTTCTAAAAGCTTAGCAACATCCCACCCAGCAGGGCAAAGTGCTCACTGCACAAGAGACAACTTAGTTCATTCATGCTGTACAGTAACATTCATATTTCTTCCAGCTCAACAATTCCAACTCACAGCCATGAGTAAAAGCAGTAGGGGAAGAATGACATTTCAGCTTTTAACTGCAGGCTTTTATGTACAGAACAATATCACCCAGTCATTAGGTTAGTGCTACCCAGACCCAGCTGTTATTTCTGCATCTGCTGTTTGCCAGATTTCTGACATCAGAACTTCAGTGGGCCTCAGTTCCCTCATCAATAAAATTGGGGTGAGATGTTTTTAAACAAGAGTAAAACGTTTTTAAAATCCTTGATGTTTTCCTATAAAAGACTGGAGAAGAGTAAACTATTTCTATTGTTTATCTTGCTCCACAGCTGCTGCTCTGAATAGCTTTTCTTGTATTCCCACAGATTTCCATCTCACAAGCTACCACTCTTGTTAGTGTAGCTGTTGTCTCTTCAAATGCATAACAATGTTGTTCTGACTAGGTAAATAGAACCATAGAATGGCTTGGGTTGGAAGTGACACCAAGGATCAGCAAGTTCCAATCCCCTTGCACATACATTGCTGCCAACCACTAGATCAAGTACTAGATCAGATCAAAATAGCTTCTATTTTGTCCTCCAAGACCTAGTACTAACAGTTATATTTGTCTGTTTGGGTCCAAATTAATCAAAAGCACTCCTATCCTAAATATCATCATAGAGTATTCCAGTATTTCTTTAAATTATCCAGAAAATAACTTTAGGTAGAATCATGTCCCTAAGATTCATGCCTTTCACCAAAATCAATCAAAAATATGGGGTCATACCATAGTGAATGGTCTTGGAGGCACTTTGCAGATTGACTTACGCAGCCAAGCTGTTATTTAATTTTACATTAAAAAATTTGCTGTCCCAACTCAACTTGCACTGTTCGAGAGGGATGTCACAAGAAAATATATCCTCCTTGGAAGACAAATAGAATATGTAGAACATTTTCTTATGCTGTACTTAGAAACCAGTATCTGGCTCTGAGTTGGAAGAAATGTATAGAAAGAACCAGCTGAAGCAGGAGCTCACCTCTGCAGTGGCAGATAACAGGGCTTCCTGAAAAAGGCTAAAGAGCATCAACAGTACTTGAAGGAAGTATCCCTATAGTCCAAATGTAGCCCTGTCCCGGAGGGATGAAGTAAGAATGTATGCAACTGCTTAGCTCCATCCGCTGGATTAATGTGTGAAATCATCTCACAATATTTCATGATTTATGATGGCTAATTTGAATTAAAAAAATGCCCCAGTTGTGGAGAAAAATTCATCACAATTACTGTGGAACGTAGGAATGCTGAAATGACAGTGTGCTGCTAAGAGAAGCAGCACCACTTTGATATGCCTTGCATAAGCAATGAACAAACATCCATTGCAAATACCCCTTTACTACATGAGGCATCAACACCTTTTTTTCCCTGAGACTTTCTTAAAAAATGATTGCAATTCCAAGTATTGTGAGAATTATCTTTTATTTTCCTTATCATAAGGAAGATTTTTCCTTCATCACTGAGATGAAACCAGTCAAACTGGGAATTTCTCCACCTATTTCTGTCAATTTTATTCCGAAACCAAGGTAAGGAAAGAAAATGGCAGTCATCACAAGTGAAACCAAATATTTCTGTAGCTAGCAGCCTATTTAAAACATGCTAACTCAGCTTTTGGATTGTGATACTGAGTTAAATGAAGCTCTGCCTGTCTATTTGACCTATGGATTAAGGGAAAGAAGGATGCAGGAGCATTTTGCGATGAAGTGTAGCAGACACATCATAAACAAGAGAATCCTAGGATGCAGTTATATTGTAGGAGTCACTGTAGACTAATTTAAAAAATGTAATGTCATTACCTGACCTGGTCAGCATGGGGAAGTTGCGTTTAATTATAAGCTGAATCAATATGTGCACAGAGAATATAAAAGACATGTCACTAAAAAAGAATTAGGAAGGTAATGCTCTGCTCAAAAAGGGTGAGTCAACGCATTATGAACTGAGATTTAGGTGCTCCTGCTCAGATACACCATTTACCTGTGAGCTATGTCACAATATTGCTTAAGATCGTTCCTTATAATATTGCTTGATTCTCGCCTTATGCACAAAACAGTAAGCTTTATATAAAGTATTCTCATTTTGAAACAACACAGTGATAAAGCTTTTTGAGTACAGTACATTTCTTCGCAACCACAATCTCTTTGCTGGTTTATCAGTAGCAAAAAGAAATCAGAAAGTCTGCCAATGCCTAACTGACTTGCACAGCAGAACCCTCACAAGGCTGCAGGCATCAGCCTTGTATGAACAGACACGTGCTGGTCTTATCTAGGGGAAATCCAATCCCATGAGGACTGGGGCAGCAAGCCCAGCACTTACTAATGCCTTTGTTTGCAGTTCCTAAGACTGTAGAGGAATGAGCCCTGTTTATAAGAAGCCTGCAAACGGCACAGGCTGAGCCTTTCAAGGTTTCCTGGCCCTGTTGCAAAGGAGCACAAGGGTCACTAAAGCAGAGTTGTCCACCTGCGTCAGAGCATTTCCTACACGTTTTCAGGAACCGAACCCTTTTCATAATGGAAAGTTAACTACACGTCCCTATAAAACAAGCAGACTTCCCCCTCTCAGACAATAACAGGAAAGGTATTTCACCAAAAGTGTGCTGGAGACATGTTAGCAGCATGGCAAGACTCCATGGCACAGCTCAGCTCTGCCTGACCCTTCGGCACTCTAAACGTGTCTGGTGTTATCTGTTATCTCTCCCACAGCATCTCTTGGCTCCTCCAGCTGCTGCATCCCTGTATTTACACAGCTGCCTCTAAAGCTGTAAGTCAGCAGCAGTGATTGTTGCACAAACAAGTATGACATATGGATCTTGCCAAAATAGCGTGCTTCACTCGCTGTTCTTAAGCAGTTTACGTTTTGGCATTGACAAGACTCCCAAAAATTAAAAAGAAAGTGCTTTCAACTGTGTTTCATGTTTAATGCATAGTTGTTTTGGCAGAACAAGTTTTGAATAATTTGAGGATGGGAGAAAATATAAATAAGAAGTTTCGGCATAACACAACACAAGTCACATCTAGACCTGCACTAAGGATGCTGTGTGCGTACCACCTACCTCCATGCTCCCAATCCCACGTGTGACCCTTCAGCCAGAGAAATGCATCCTGACAGGTCAGAGCTGCATTGATGTACTCCAACACGCCAGGGCCAGACTGACAGAAGCCACACATACTTTCCTCCTCCTTCAGTTACAGCCCATCATGCTTAGGTTACACCAGAGTGGCAAAGCAGCTTTACACATCTTGAGAACGCATTATAAAACAACAATTTTCAGCAGCATTTTGAAGATCAGTTGAATTTCAGCAGCAAGAACATGACTGGCCAGCTTCCACCATCTGTTTTCTTAATATCCTTTCTTAGACATGCTAGTTGCAAGAAAGGAATTTATGCCATTGTCTGTCTCTGGAGGTGGAAAACACCTCCAAGTACCAAGTGAGTGCTGTGCAAGAGCAAGCACTGCACACTGAGTATAGGAGAATGCAGATCAGGATCATGAGATCCCTCTTCTTAAACTAGGGTAGAAGGAGTCTCTGAAACTCTAGATGTTGCTATATATGCACATCAACATGCCATGTTACTAGGAACTTCAGAGGAGCCTGTTTTGCTGTACTTCGCTCCTCTATTGCTCAAAAGCCATTGAGAGACTTTGTAGAGGCTGTATGAAGGAACCATCTGGAGAAACAAGTGCTGCAGAAACCAGAACCACCTCTGTCTCACCCCTGCCTTTAGGAAGTAGCCATGGGCTTTGCCAGCGGCAGCTGGATGTGTGACAATGCCATGTTGACCTCTAGGATAAAGAAAGCACTGAGTCCATTCAAACAAAACCACTGTAGCTGGAAGCAGCCAGTTTTGCCATATCACTGCCTTCATTACAACCTTACCAAAACACCCCATTTGCCAAATTTTGGCCACAGCCATCATGTGGGTGGAAGAAAATGAAGGAGCAAGTAGTCTTACCTACTGGAGGAAGATGGCAGCTCTCCAGTGTTGTCTCACACAAGGCATTGATACACCCCCATCACATCTTGCTCCTGAAGGATCGTAGCACTGGCACATGTAAGCATTCAGGTCTTGATTGGCCCTGGGAAGAGGCAGTTCCAGCTAATGAGATCTACTGGGAGGTCCAGGTGCATCTTGGAGACCCTGCCTACCTGCTTGATGTTTCTGGGCTGAAGTGGTTGCGTTCCTTCAATGCATCTCCCCAGTGAAGCTTTCAGGCCTATTTTCAGAGGCATGGGTTGAGCCTAAAGGTTCAGCATTTGCCACACAATTACCCTCTCCTTGTTCTATGGACTCTGATATGATAAATTCCCTTTCAAGTAGGGCAGTATTGGATTTCTATGGGATGCCCAAATCTCAGGCCTCTAGTTTCGGGGGCTCCAAGTGCATCAAAGAAGCTGAAAACCACTGGGCAGTGGAATGCCCCAGGGCTGGAGCCTCCAGCTGCATGCCCATCTCCCACAGGCCTGAGGGAGGGCTGTGGACCGGTTATCAGTTCAACATCAACAATTACAAACCTATCTGCAGAGGGGTTTTTCATTTGCTTTCCCAACATCTTTTTAATAAGGCCTAAAATTGTATTGTCCTTTTGCTTCCACAGCAGATTAAGCAATGGTCTGCATGCTGAGCGGCTTGTGAGAGCATCCAGGCCAGGCTGCCAGGCCAGTAAAGGAGATGTGAGCAGAGATCAGGCTTCCCAGTATGATGCTGTGTATGGCCAGTCCATAGAGGCTATGCAGAGACAGAGGCTGTGAAAGAGGGAAGAAAAGGTTTAAGAAAAATCTCCGTGGCAGCTGATGACCTAGGAGAATGCTATCCTGCTCCTCACCCCTCACAGAGACTTTGTAGAGCTGCTCTCAAAAAACACAACTACTACTTCACACAGACTGTCATTTCTGGATCTTTGTGTCACGAGCACACACCGTTATTTTCACTGAGGGCAATAATGCTCACTTAACGTTTTGACACTCATCAGAATCAATTTCACCACAAAGAAATAGGACGCACTGCACAGTATCTGAACGCTATGGAGCAAACTTATATCATTCCCTAACAGTATTCTCTCATTTTTTTCCAAGCTTCATACCATAAGGTAACCCTATAGCACAGGCATCCACATGAGGGAAGATTCAGCTACCATACGTATCAAATAGGGCAGCCACATTTCATTTTTTCTGCTAGCAATCATTCTGAGAAGAAAAACAATGTAATAACAGTAGGAGATCTTTCCAATTAAGGTCTCCTAAATTGCCCTGAGGGATTAACAAAACGAGCTGTCACAGAGCCAGTGGGAAGGCTGCAAGATGTCAGTGCAGACCTTCCTACATGGAGGCCAGCAGGTTCAGTGGGGATTGGTAGAAACCCACTTCTCTGGAAAATAACTATACAGAACAACTCATTAGCACTGAAGATCAATGAAAGTATTATTCTTTGAAGAACCAGCAGTTCCTGTAAGCCTTAGTTAATTTTATTCTTCCTGATTTAAAAAAAAAAAAAAAGTCTTTTACTGCAGAATTTCCCATTTAGATGCCTTCAATTAATCACACTGCCGGCATCCACAGCCAGCACAATACCTTTGCAGCTGGATCTATTTTCAGCTGAGGCCAAATAAGACTTTGGGCTTTAAACACAACAGGAAGGGTAAGACGTTGTTGTTACCAGCAGGGGTAGCTTCCTAGAGGTGCTGAAAGTATTTCGGAAGGCATTCATTCACCTGGAATTTAGACCAGGTGATGATACCTGAATTAGCATTATTCTAAAGAGTGCCATCCTTATCACATCCTTAGGAACTAATTTTTCAGTAATCAGTTTCAAGTTTGAAATTAGGAGACTTCTATATTCAATTTATGCAGACAATTTTCGATAATCATTATTAGCAGTGAAAAAAAATGTCTAGCAAATGCATTTTCATTTTTCAAGAAAGAAGCAGCATTACATTTTCTAATGCAGTTCAGTACTTGAACTTCTTTTGACTTCTTACTGCTACTGCTAGCCCATAAGTCCAGTACAAATTATTCTGTGCTGCTGAAGAGTAATTATTTCACTCATGCAAACTCATAAGGGGGTCAGACTTCATTAATTCTAATCTATTTTAAACAGATGTTAAAGCAAATTAATTTTCAACTTTAAATAAAAAAGGTTTTAAATATAGATTGGCAATATCTAAGAAAGAGCATAGTGCTGCCCTCGAACTCAGCACCAAACACATCCTCAGGACTTGGACAGATGAAGAATCGGATCCTTTCATTTCTTCTTTGGCTAAGTGACCCAGATTTGGCAGTGCTTTATATGTGTGATGTGTGAGAAAGACATTTGTCATCGTTAGGTACACAGTTTATGAAACTCACAACCTTATAAGAACAAAGTTTCATATTTTAACACTGCCATAAGATTTTATCATTAATACAATTTCACCAAAATAAAAAGACTTCTTGAAAACGCTTGGCCTCATTTCTGTACAGCAATGGAGTTTCTGGACAATTACGATGGGAATAAACCTATTAATGAGAAATCGGAGACAATTACTGTCATTGTAAGGAAGCCTACTTACTAAGGTAGGACATAAATATTTATACTGGAAAGAAAAAATTGTGCTCAGAAGTGGGTGGAGGTTTCTGCATGACTCACCTGATTCATGTGTTCATGATTCAGCTCCAAGTGTTTTAGTAGCATGTTACAGTGACAGGTTGAACAGAAAAGTAGTCTCCAGTTGATTCTGATTGATAACTGAGCAGGATTTCTGCCAAAAATCTTCTGGGAAAGCCTT
Organism: Perdix hodgsoniae; assembly: GCA_035772895.1. Taxonomy (NCBI): domain Eukaryota; kingdom Metazoa; phylum Chordata; class Aves; order Galliformes; family Phasianidae; genus Perdix; species Perdix hodgsoniae. The sequence continues at coordinate 5,341,710 of JAPSGF010000030.1, read as the reverse complement.
GAACAGTGTGCAGCCATAGCTTATAAAGAGGAGCATGGATATGCTGCATTGATAGGATTTCTTCTATGGTTATAGCACTTCCAGATGAATTTTCTTACCTGATTCAGGTGGCACCGTTGAACAAAGCAGAGGAATCGCTCTGCCAGATATCCCTAAAAATAGAAACATTAATTGAATCATGGTGCTATTACTTCAAATTCTCAACAAATACTTAAGCCCTGAAAAGTGTTTCAAACATGGATAAGCAAGACGTTTACTCCTGTAGCTCACTGCACACTGACATCCCAAACAAAAAAATGTCTCGACCTCTAAAAGACCATATATCGCTTTACATTCTGTGTGGTTGGCATAGAAACGTTTTACCAGGTGTAATAGAGAATACTTACCTTATTAGTAATAGTGAAACTTAAAGCCAACACTGCAAGTGACACAAATTGCTGGTTTATAAAAATATAACATGAAAACAGAGGCACATCATTTCCTAGGACAAGATAAAATGAAGATTGTATGTGCAACAAACGTGCCAAACTGTTCGGTATGTACAGCTTTCCCTATATTTTGCTTTGCCTTTAATGTTCCATATTGCTTGCTTTTTGTCTGGAGGAAAAAAGAAAAAGATTAAATTAAAGGAACATCTTATATCCTATGTAATAGGCACCTTAGTGGAACATGTCTTTGACACACTATACTTAGGAGAATCTGTGCTAGCACCATGTTTTTAAAGCTAACCCACTGGATTACAAGTTATATTTCAATGTGAAATCAGCTCAAAGGTTAGTAGTGCTGGTTGAGACTTTCTGCCAACAACAGAACATGTCCTAGCATCAGCATTCTAGGGAAACATGAGTCTGTGCAAGGAGAGGAGACACAGTCTTTTTTATCATGATTGATACTGAATGCTAAGCATATATTGCAATTCTAACCACATTATTCAAATATTTATCCTCTGGAGAAAAGGATTTATCAGCTAAAATCCCAAGTTACCTATAAAACCTTCAAACTGCTCATCTAACAGTGTTTCATGCAGACTCAAATTCATTCCAGCAGGAATGCAGTCATTTGAACCGTCTGTTGTGTTGAACGTGGAAAGAAAACATTTAAAATAAGAATATACTCACATGCAGCATTGGTAAGACTCTGCTAATTTAATGCTTGCATCCTTACTAGCCCTAACACAAGCAAGCAATCCCTTTACATCACTGAGGAATCGAGAAGACCACAGGAATCTGTAGTCAGTGCCCTTAACTGCTGCCCCTGGAGCTCTGTAGTCACTTCTAATGTTGTATACATTTCCCCAGCAGTATAATTTTTGCCCACATGGAAGAACAGCAGAGTAGTAGCAGTCAGAGGGCTGGATGACCTTCAGCAAACAGTCTCTGAACAACAGCCTAGATCCAGGTTCCCAGCAGGTAGAAGACTTCTCTAATTGATAGGTCATGGTGGTAGATGGATGCTTCTTTTCCCTTGCAGTCACAGTTTTTCCTGGTGGTCTTGTATGTTTTAAGGTCAAGAGGATCTGACTCACTGCTTGAAAGTGTATCTGGCCTCTCTTCAGCTTTGAGGGAAGCAAATCTATTTTATGGTTGCAAGCCCTTAGATGGGGCAGGAGCCTGCTTCCCAGTGCCAGAAAGAGCACCACCATTTCCCCAGAAGTTGTATTTACTATGGCAGTGGTGAGTACATACTGCCTGCTTCTCTCTTGCAGTTGGCAAATAGGGCTCTCTGAATATCAGAGGAAAGCCAAAGACTCCCTACACAAAGTACTGCACCTACCAGCTGTGTTCTTGCATGTGTGCTCTTCTATATGCTCCCAGCTATGGGCTGAGAAGGTCTGATCCTCCCCAGTCAGGAGGCAGCAGTAGCAGAAGCTCCAGGCACTGCGGTCACTGGGAAGCTGATTATGCTTGTTAGAAGCTGTAAGAGCTTCCTTCAGCCCATACCCTTGTGTTTCCCCTTCCTTTAGCTTCACCTAGCACCTGCAGGTACCCTCAAGTTTCTTAGAATATTCCCAGGCATTCCTCAGATCCTGAGGAATCTTGGGCCTTGTCTACAGAAGGTCTGGAGGTTCCAAAATCAGAGCCCAGAGACTGTTAGCTACACTCTTATAATACTGAGTTCATAATATCTTGAATTAAGCCTCTTTTTAAATCATAAAACCTCCTTGGGCGACGTGTCAGTAGATGACATTTTTTGTAAGACACGAGAAGTGGTTGGGAGTCATTTTTCCCAGTGAGTCCAGCTGTGTCCCAGCTCAGCCCATGGTCACCTCCCACTCCAGCCAGTTCTCTGTCTTGCAGATCGTGAATTAGTTCCATTTGGTTTCCCATTCACATCATTCACATGCATGATGCTTCCTTTTTTTAGCATTTAGCATATTTTATGATGTAATATCAATAATGAAAATCAATGAGTGGCTGACAGTGAATGCTAAGACTCCTGTGATGCTAATAAGATGTCAACTTTTGAATAGACAATGGGTTTCTGGAATGGAGAGCAAGGAGAAACAATGCAGAAGTGCAAAAAAATCAGAAGCTTGGCAGACTGCAGCAATGTTTCTGGCACTGGTTAGAGCTACATCTCATTTGCCAACTTTTAGGATTCACTCTTTTTTTTGCCTACAGCTAGCAACTACATTCGGTGTTACCTCATCTAACACCTTCACATCAGAGCTGATGTAACGACCGAAGACATGCTGAGGAAAGAAGCATCAGGAAACAACAGAAGATCACACATCACACCAATTAACACATTACTGGGCAGATCAATCGTTACGGATGGAACTTCAAACAATAATCTGATTACAAAGGGACAAAACCAAGAAGCATCCAGGGAATTCTACTGTGTGGAAAACTGGTGGATTAGATCTGAAATTAATTTTAACTAGATAATTTTTTTTTAAATTTTATTCTGTTTCTGGACTTGCATGCACAAAGACAACAAAAATGTATCTCACCTCAATACCATAGCAGTTAGTGACTGAAAGTCTCTCTTCCTAGTGCGCATCAATGTCACCATTCATTTCCCGAGGATTTGCACATACCAAGACCATATTTGGCTTTATAGCTTTTCTTAAGGGCACGTTTCTGTTACACTCCAAGGTTTGGGGCCATTTCAGAGGGTTCTTATGAGCTCTTTGTAAGGGGAGAGTCTAAGTCCCCCATCCTGCAGACACTCGAACATGTCCTTGTGTTTAACGCTATGAGTAGTCGCACAGGCTCCTCTGGGAGGATACTTGGATATTGAAAGTCAAGCACATAACAAAGTGTGTGCAGGATCACTGCCTAGGGAATGAAACAGAGATGGCTGTAGAAAAAAAAAATATCCTTAATGAGACTCTCTTAAAAAGAACACTGGCATTTTTAAACTGGGTAAGTACACTGAGGATAGCAGTGTGTATTTTCACTGCAATCTTGATTATTTGGATACGTGTTATTATGTATGCATACAGTGATGTTATCTGCACTAATATCTTTCAGGTACTTTACTTTGAATGTCATAAGCACATAAAACCAGTTAATTCCCTTCATGTTACGAATGCAGAATACTGATTGCTGAGCCGTTAGTAATATGCATTCAAGATCTCCACTGCACTGACTCTGAAGGAGCCACAATTGAATGCCGAATAACTCACGAAATTTAACAAAATGCAAATAACTTGGCTGACACGACATCAGAGCACTGAATTCCCTGAGGAATATAAAGGAGTTATTAGTGTTTTGTTCTGCTTGTAGAAAAACTACTTGTGAGACTGCAATTTAATTCATTTCAATTTTTATTAACAATCCTTTTTCAGTACTCTGACCCATTCCATATGACAGCTGCACTGCAAAATTAACACCCGTTTGCAAGTGCAGCTGGGCTTCCTCGCTAGCAAGACAAAGCACAAAATATTGTTAAGAGAGACATGAAGGGTGGAGTTACATGTATATAATCAATTTCATAGTACATGTGTTTGCTGCTAAGTCATTATAAATATGCCCCACTGACATTAGTGCAAATTTTGCACCTATGAAGCCCACAGTTCCCTGCTGCTGCTTTCCTGTGCCCCAAATCTCTACAGGCAGCACTGGGGTCAGCTGTAGGCTGCATTACTATTTCATCTTGGGAGTTGTTCCCAACTCGTTTACTCCTTCTGGGTACCACATTTCCATGTGAAAATGTGGCCCTTAAGGAGCTGGAAGCCCAGCTTTCCCATGCCAGTAGCTGGAGGCAGGAACAGCTCTTGTGAGGAGGAGCACTTTCATGGCTCTGCATCCTGATATGCCCACAGCAACCACCCCCATTTCCTAAAAATGAATAGGGAAATGCAGGCAGGAGCTCTGCAACTGCATTGGTGCTGTGCTCACAAGGTACTTGCTGTTCAGTGAAAGCTACCTCTGTCATCACCCACTTCAGTGGGTATTAATTTTAAATAAAAATGGGATGAATTGGAAATTTGAGCTCTTGATTAAATCAGGCATTCTGGTACATGAATGGCAGACAGAGCCCATCTGGCTAATAAAATGGAATGTTAAGATATATCTATTGCTAGTTTGTTAAGCACCTCATTCATTTTGGTTTGCATAGTGGAGCTCTGGGATAAAGGTGCTGATATTTTTGAGTGCTTGCCAGTCCACAGGGAAGCTGGAAAAGGTTAAAAATTTATTGCGGGCACTCTGAATGCACTAATGTCTTGCAGACAGAGCTGGCATTGATCCTTTCCCCTCTCCCGCTAAGTCTTCAGCAGATGAGAGCAGCTATTTGCTTTCCATTGTGCAAGCTGAGCTCCTCGAAGAGAAATAAAATCTTTCTGACTTGGAACATACTGGTTGGAGCAGAGCTGGATTTCTGTTACACAACGGCTGATTACTTCCATCCTACCAATATCTGGGGCAGAGAAATTGTGTCTTCAAGAGCATCAGCTCTAGATGAGCAGAAAATGAACTGACAGCATGGAGATGTCAGCAGACGATGCATGATGCATCTATTTATTCGGGCATAGGCAGAGCTGGAGTGGCAGCAATAAAGCAAGCTTCTTTTTTTTCTTGATCAGGAAATGAAGGCAGAGAGTGTTCAACAAAGAAGTAGTTTAATTTATATGATTATAAGGCACAATTCTTTATAAGTAAGGAATTGTATTTGTGATGTTGAAGACAGTGAGGAATGTTGTTGTGCCTTCTGAAGTATTTCTGGTGCTTCTTTTATTAGAGCACCAATTGAAAAGTGTGGGGCTGACTTCATTCTGGATTAGACTAAGGTTTCCTGTAAATGCACTCCAGCTCTAATTTCGAAATACTATATTAAGATGGTATACATTGTTATCAATAAAGCTTCAGGATGCTACCAATCCTCATGCCCTGCTCTATCTGCTACAGAAAAAAAACCTGTGTTGTTTTATTTAGATTCAGATTTGGCCCTTAGTGTGGTACATTCAGTTTTTGTGAAAATTAATGGAAACAGTACATTAAATCTGTCCATAGAGCACATGCCTTTATGGACTCTCATCCTGAAGCATTTTTTGTATCTCTTTGATTTATGGTCCCAGTCTGATCAGCTGCTCTCCAGTTAGCAGGGAGGTAGTCCACACTTTGTCCCGAATGTTGAGGTCTACCCCATGATACTCTCCACTTCTGTAAAAACAAGCTTCATTAAGACATAAAAGGGCTAGAGCTAAATTGTTTATGAATTTACATGGTAACTACTAAGCAAATTTCTTTGGAAAGGATTTGGCTGGCAAGACTCCAGCAGCATCCTTTTACGAAAAGACTGGTAGAAATGCGAAGTAAGGCTAGCACAGCCCAGGCTGCAGAGATGGCAGATAATTTCATAGGGACTGAGGATGTGCCTCAGCTGGATCTGGATTTGCTCTACGCCCTGGTCCCAAAGGGGACGATGTCTACCTACAGCCATACAATCTTCCAGGCATGTCATGACACCCAGTGGCATGCTGTTAGCAGATGGTTACCAGAATATTGCACAGGAAAGGTCTGACTTGTTAACAAACACAGACCTAATTTTTTTTTATTAGTCTTCTATTTATAAATCTTAAGTGCAGTTTTATGGGACTATTTTAAGGGGAACATAGCAACACAACTGATGCATTGAGTAAACACATGCACAAACAGCAAATCTTCATTTTTGTTCCGCGTGTCACAGTCCAGAAGGCATCCGGGTAAGGAAGGCAGAATGAAAGAATATGGACAGTGTTTGCATGAATCCTGCAATCCAAAGGTCTCCAGAAGAAGTTGTGAATGGGAGTGGCAGGCTGACTGCCAGGCATGGCAGTGGCCAGGGGTTATCATCCTGCCTGACCACTTCTGCGCCTGCAGAATTTGCTTCTGAAACGCCTCTACATGCATGAAGAGTTCTCTCACCAGCATTTATGCCCCAAAGAAAAATGCTCCCAGCGCTAAAGGTTGCACAACTGAGCAATGAACACATTAAAATGTACTCTCAAATCAAATGGAAATCCAAGAAATTTTTTCTTGTGGTACTTTGCCCCGTGTTAAGGCTCTTCTTCCTTATGAATAGACTTCTTGTTACCTTCAAACTCTCTGACAGCTCCTCTGCCCTCACAGACATCTGTGTTCCAGACTTTCACCGTTCTTATTAATGGATGTGAGGGTATGGGTGGAAGCTTCTTTGCAGACTGTTTCTGACTTCAATTGCTTTTTGAACCAACAGAACTAAAGCACATGAAGACTCTGGATAAGAGCAAGCTCTGCTCCGTTTAAGAGAGGATTATTGTGGTTTAATTTAAACCTCTCCCTAAATCAAACTGACATAAGCTTGCTTGATATCTATTTAATTTTCCACATTATTTTTCCTCTTGTTTAATTAAATCCACTTTAAATTATGCTTTAAGGCAAACCTGCACAACTCTGTATGCACACAGTCTCTCAGATGGTGTTACCAAGATCCCATTTGGAAACGGTACAGCTCATTAGATTTGCTGGCTCCCAGACAGTTCAGAGTAGTTTGGATTTCGTGCCAACTCAATGGTATTATTCAGTTTGTATTTAAAAGCTCGTGTTTCCTTTTGACCCATGATGGTCAGCAAGCACAAGCACTGAAGGGCCTGGTCTTTCATCAGTGCCAGTGAGTGGAGAAGAGCCCTGAGACACTGGATGAGTGCAGGGCACTGCCTTTTGCCTCCTTTTACTGCTGTTTTATGGAACAGAAGGAAGAGAATGCAAGCTTTTGTATAAAAGTGAGGTGACCTTTCCAAGTTACATGTGGGATCTCCTGCTGTTTCTATAGAGACCAAATGCATTAACCTGAGTCAAGTGGGAACGCCTGAGGCTCATTGAAAGGGGTATGGTTTCTCAGAGAAAGCTGGAAGATTTAAGTAAAAGGTTTGATTCATGTGTTTTATTTTTAAACAAAAGGAAGCTGCATTTAAAGTTTCTCACTGGATGCCTGAGCGAAGACATACTTTTTGTGTCTGTTTTTTGGTCCCAATTTGCAGGTAGCAGTAGCCCTACCAAAAAGCTGTCCTGCTCTAGGGTCCCAAAGGCTTCCTTCACTCTATAGAAACTCTTTTCAGACCCATGTAAGATGCTTCTTGTCCAGGAGAGTCTCTAAAAATAAGTTGCCCTTTACTTTGCCTGCCTTGCTCGCATGAACTGAAACCAAACCTCCACTCAAGGCAGGTCCAAAGACTCAGCTTGCCACCTTCAAGCTCAAAAATATTTTAGTTCAATAACCTGAACCAATGGCATAGGATAAAGTATTTTTGATTAAGTGTAAAAAAAGATTTAACAAAAAATCAGTTGTGTTCCTTTCATAGGAGCTGACAAGAAGAGGCAATAATAAAATTCCATCTTAACTAATAAAGCAAACTGTTTTCACTAACTTAAGGTGCTAGGCCTATCTTATTTGCAGGTGGGTGGACATGAGTCATGTCTCAAATAGTTTGCTGTCATCTGTCTAGACGTATGCTGTCTGATCAGAAAAGGAAATTCAGCTTCTCCCAGTGTGAGCAGAGTTCAGTTTTTCGGTAGAAGACCAGAGGGTAAAGCTGGGATTCTTTCCAAATCCAAATTTCTGCAAAGCTCAACAGGTGCACTTTGTAAAACAAAACTTACTCTGTGGAAAGTCATCCTGCAGCCCAACCTGTGGTTCCCCCATGGTATACTTAGGACTCTGAAAATAGTTTTTTTGTTCAGTGATTTTTCTCTTTTCTCTCCTACTCACGCACCCATCTGTACATCCCTACCTTTGGGAAGGGGATATGTTTGCTCGGCTGCAGAAGCTAAAAAAAAAATAAAATAGAAATGAATATCAGCAAAGTTTTTAAGGAAATGACAGAAAATCATGGTTACAAAATGACATATTTAAAAGGCTGTTCTGAAGGCTACTTTGACAAATGTTGCATGGGAGAGATGCACATAATTTACAATCAGGAAAAATTCTGATTATTGTCCATGAGAAAGAAATACTGTGATTGGTTTCAACTGTGTTGAACCTTTGATTGCTTTAAGGAAAGTATTTCCAAAAAGGCAGCCAAGCCAAAGCATAAATGGCTCTTCATCTCTTACCTAGCTCGGCTGGCTGTTACATCAAACAAGGTGGATCAAAGTTTGTTTTTATAGTCTCCTTCAGATGTAAGTGTCCCTAAAGTACTTTATAAAACGACCTTTGAGAAATATCGTATCCATCAGGTAATAAGTTAGAAATACAGAATTTAGCACAATAAAGAGAGATGCTGGGTATCAGCATTAAAATAATTGGTTTTGTCATATTTAAGACAAAGTTACGTGTTTCTGAACGGCTTTCACTTTCCATTCTTCCCTCTGCTCACACAGCACTACAAAATGCTGCTGAAGAGCCCAAACACTCTATTGATCTTTATATTTTCCATAGCACTACTCACTGCTACATGTTGACAGTCCTGAAGTGCTTAATGGTCAACCTGAGGCTGCCCTTGGATCAACCACCAATTTATGCAACCCAAGAGTGAAGGTTGAGCTGTAAACACAACTCACTTAAAATATCTTGCTCTTCCTGTTTGCTGTAACTGGGAACAAGCAGGAGTTGTTGCTGGCAATGCCTGATGCTCTGAGTTATAAGAGATTGTGGAGTGTGAAGCTGGTGATGAGCGGAAAGGCTTTTGGAATGGGAGCTGTGCTGTGCTGGCACTCCATGGATGCATGCTCTTTGTTTGATAAGGGTTAAGCTTTTTATTAAAGACATTCATGTGGGTTCTTCGTGTGCCTGCACAGTACAATACTGCCGTATAAATAAAAGAGCATTAGTTTCAAACACAACCCTGCTTTATCCAGCGCGATAAGACATGCATATGAATAGGCTGGAAATATTGACATAGAGTAACGGAAAAGGTTAAGTCAATGTTTGCTTGGTGCTGCAATCCAGAAGACATTTTTAGTGCAGCAAGTTCTGAGATTCCTGAGCAGGAAGTAAACAAAAAGGTCAAAGCAATTAACAGATAAGCTAGGGGAGCTTGGTGCATGCGCAACCAGGGGCAGCAATGTACACTGTTTGTTTCAGCCCGCTGGCCAGCTGGTGCACATTGGCAGCATCTTGCTGCCTGCAGCTCTGCAGTTGTGTGAGTTTTTCCCCCTTGCAGAGGACAGCAAGTCCATCTTGAGGTAGGGGTGTGAGACAGCCTGCAAGGTCATTGCAGCCCTGCCACACAGGGATGAGTGTTTGTGGGGTTTATTGAATGGAGAGCTGCTCCTGATCATATTAGCAGTGAACGTACAGGAGCAGGACTGGGAGCTGGAAGGATCATCAATCTTGTTGCAGGGTATTGAACAGAAGTATAATAGATGCTCCTCTGGTCTGTGTATTTTTCATTTGCTATAGCGATGTATTACTGGCTAACATACATTTATGAGAATTGATCTGACAGCCAGAATCAGCAACTAAGCACCAGCACTGCAGTTCAGGAAGGCAGGTTCAAGCAGGCAGGAGAGCAGCAGGTCTCAGAGCCATTTACCTGGCTCATCTGTTTTAATGCTGCAAATTACACCATCTGCAAACGGCCCTCAGAAAATTCCCAAGCAGGGCAGAGGTCCTGCTCTTGTTCAAGCAAGAAAAAAAGACAGAGAGCTTGTACTTTGTTAGCTGAGCTCCTACCACGCTTACTCTCTCCAGTTGCTTCAGGGCAAGCCTGCATTTGAAGTATGAGGAAAAGCCAGAGGGGGTGAGTTCAAAGGTGACCAACCGTAGAGAATTGCACAGACCCTGCAAGAAGCAGTGCCAATTCCTGTTTCCTGCTCCCACGTGCTGTTCCATGCAAAGCTGCGCAGAAGCACAATCTCATAGCTGGTGTCAGCAAAGCAATTAATGTCTCTTCTGCAGGAGAGATAAGAACACCTTGCAATTATTGGTAATAAGTCAGTATTATAAAGCAAACTCCATAAAGAAGTCCAAGGTTCTCCAGGACTTCATTAAAGCAGCAAGTAAAGCAGTGTGCTTATTTCCCACAAGTCAACCACCTCCACCTTAAACATTCAAAAAATTAAATGTATTGCCTGCATTCCAGAAGATATTTTACACAGCAGAGCCCTTTGGGGATTACAAAACCAAAATGTCTGATATTTTCCAGAAATTTCTATGATGAGAAGAATATGATAAGGATCAGGTTAGAGCTAGCAACAATGTGAAGGTAAGAAGTTTCAGAAAAGCTGTAGGATGGCTGGTGCTTACCAGAGCAGAGCAATCTGCTAAGTCACAGTGCTTTACTTCTGCCACTGAGATGGTGCTCAAATCCTTGTAGTGTGTTTTGTTCTCCCTGTGCATAGTTTCCAAAGTGGTAAGTAAGATTGGAGACTTATACATAGATTTTATACAGTTTATCAACAAATTTCTTAGCCTCAAAAAATGGCAGTATGAAGTGCTACCTATCAGAGAGTAGAAATCTTTTGAATTGAAGATAAATTTCCTAACTGAGGCTCACAGAAGTCAACAGTGATTTGCAGACCAAAACAACCACACAAATATGAATATGTTCTTTTATAAACAACTCATAGAAAACAAAATTTTGTCATGCCATACATGACAGTCGGGCAGATCCTAGAAAGAAATGAATCCCAAAGACTAAAAGTAATGCACAGCTCACAAAGTTGTGTTGTTTTCCCTTGGCATCAACTACTTTTTGAGATTTTTGGAACAGCTTATTCATCAATTCATCAATTGCTTGTTCTGCTCTATGTTCCCACATTGCTCTAACTTGAAGCATCAAAAGTTCCATTTTATTTCATATTTTATACGTAGCATATCAGACAGCAAAGAAGGCAAATGGAGTGAAAGAGTTAAAAAAAATGACTTTTAGCTACATATGACTTTATGAAATAGCTCACCTGGAGGTAAATCAAAGTATTCAACATGAAAAGCTTTAGTTTTTGTAATTCTTCAAGAAATATTTAGACTTTGCAAACTAAATATTTTAGACATTTCATTATCACTCTCTACAACTCCCTGAAAGGAGGTTGTGGTGAGGTGAGTGTCAGCCTCTTCTCCCACATAACACCGATAGAACAAGAGGGAATGGCCTCAAATTGGGCCAATGAGGGTTTGGGTTGAAAGTTAAGAAGAATTTCTTCCCCAAATGAGTGGTCATGCACCAGAATGGGCTCCTCAGAGAGGTGTTTAAGTCACTGTCCCTGGAGGTGTTCAAGGACCATGTGGATGTGGGACTGAGGGACGTGGCTTAGGGGAAATATTGGTGCTAGGTGGTCATTTGGACTAGATGATCTTATAGGTCTTTTCCAACCTTAATGATGCTATGATTTGATGACTTTGTACTCAAGCTGACTGGCTCAAAGAAAATGATTAATCAGAAGCAGAAGGATTAGGGGATCTGTTGGCAATAAAATTCTCCACATGCTTTCGGAGAGAGGAAGAAGCTGTTTGATCACCTAATAAAAAAGGAAGAACAATTGTTTTTTTATCTCAAAATCAACTGATCCAAAGCTGTTTGCACATAACCAACTAAAGGATTAAGCTAACTTGGGCTAAGGTGGGTAAAAGAAAACAGAGTAAATTAGCTGCAACTGAGATCCATACTGGTATGTTTAGACTACTTTCAGTGTCAGAGATAAATTGTTTTAAACTATCAAACTTTTTCAAACTGCATTATCACAGACTTCCAGCTGTTTCACAGTGGGAAGCAGAACTGTGGTTGAAGGGGAAAGAAAGATGGAATTTGAATCCTAAGTAGATCTGAGTCTTTTTTTTTTACCCAAAAACTGCTCCATGTTTTTAAAAAACCTTATATTTGGCTAATAATTTTATGTTTTCTATGGTTTTTGGTGTTTTTCTTTTTTTTTTTTTCTCTCATCGTTTTACACGTCTAACTAAAACTTTATTTTGAAACAAAAAAAAGGTATTTTTTGAAGTTGTATGTGAATGAGGGAATGGCTTGTTTAAACAATTTGAGCTCGGTACTCTGTACTTCCTCTGAACTTCCAAGGACATCTATCGTGTCTTTCAGTATCTAAGAAACTTCAGTATCTAAGAAAATTGAAGGTTTTGCTTGAATTCCTTTTTGTTTTCCCTCTCAGAAGGAGAACAGATGAACTGTTGTATGTATGTATATATTGTATGTATATACTGTGGCTGTTCGATAGAGGAACAAATACGGATAACAAGATTCATTAGATCCACACTGATAGTGTATGCTCTATCTAAAGAAGAAAAACTATGGGATTCAGGGAAGAGATGAAGATTGGTGCCTTAGAGCAGCATTTTTAAAACAACCGCCAATGGAAAGAGGCTATAACCAAACATCTGAAATATGCCCTCTGGGATAAAATGAATTAAATACTACTAAATCCTATTCCAAGCTCCTTTCCTATGTGAAGATGTAGAAGGCAGACATTTTCTTGTCTAATAAATAGAAAATAATTATTATCACTAAAACGCATTGTACTTTAATTCCTTTCTTAAAACAATTCTGCCTTTGCTGTTCTTAAAATGCAGTTTAGTCTTCTCTGGATAGCTTTTTATGTCTCAAGATACTTGGTCTGGGTGCCATTTGATGTGCTCCAAAGAGCTGAGATACTTTTAAAGAGATACAATATTGGGCAAAAGTATCTGTCATGACATATGTATACAGGAAAACAGTTTCAGAATTGTAGGCAGGGATTTCCAAAGGTAATTAAAGGGAAAAAAGCTCAATAGGAAGTATCTCTGGTCTTATCACATTTACCCTGGGGACATCTGCAGTGCCTTGAAAAACAGCAGGGAGGCGTATAAGAAAAAACAACACATCCCAAATAAAATAAAGTCATCAGTCTTTCAAAAACAACACAAACTGCTTTCAGGAACTGTGTAAGGATAAAAGGATTGCATTAGGTTTTTTAACAGAATACCCAAGTATTCCTTGTAGATAAATTGTTCTTACTGTATCAAAGCTCTCCTTCCTTCTCACATAAGCTAGGTTTCAAATGACTGTAAGAAAAGAGCCGAAGGGAATATGGCTGAAACAAATCAATGAGCAATACTTGTCACTGAGTGAGGAAAACAATGCCTGGTGAGGGCAGAGGCTGCATTAAAATGTTTGCCAGTTTTATAGATAGGCAATTATCACCTCAGTCTTTTCTAGGCCACTAATATATAATATCATATTCACACACAAACTTGCTCTCTCAGTTCTGCATTTGCCATTTTAACAATGTCTTTCTAATTGAGTTCTTTTGATGGGGATTAGAAAGATGCTTTAATATGGAAGCCACTGCAGTTCACCTGGAAGAGATGGGGATCAGCAGGGTCAGAGATGCAGTCAGACAAGCCTTCTCCCTCTGAATGTGAAAATTTGAGAGGAGGGAAGCAGACTAATCTGTGCAAATTACAAGCTCTTGCAAGAGTTGGCTAACTGAGCTCCATACAGATGTTCACCATAGAAACTGAATGGCAAAAGGATCTGGGGGGACTGACTGATCAAAATCGTATAATTATATCTTACCTAGTATAAATAACCCAAAGAGAAGGAAATTTGCATGTCTGGTTATGCCTGGAGAAAAGCAGCTGGCTGATTTTGTCCATTAACACCCCTCTGGTGGCAGCGACGGGACCTGAGGGAACGGCATGGGGTTGTGTCAGGGGAGGTTTGGCCTGGGAATAAGGGAAAGGTTCTTCACAGACACACAGTGGCTGGGCACTGGCGCAGGCTGCCCAGGGCAGTGGTTGTGGCCCCAAGCTGCCAGAGTTCCAGAAGCGTTTGGACAACAGCCTCCAATACTGGTTTTGAATTTTGGATAGTCCTGTGTGGAGTCAGGACCTGGACTCAGTGGTCTTTGTGGCTCCCTTCCTACTCAGGCTACCCTGTGACTCTATGATTTCAGAATACATTTTTTTTGGTGACTGAGGCCCTTCTTTTCTTTTTCCCAACCTAGGGCTCGCTGACTTTTATCACAGCTTTGACAGAAGCAGATTAGTGCACTGGCAGTATCACCAAAATTACCACTAGCACTTCATGAACGTGGCTTAAGCGGGGAAGGAGGAGACAGGACAGTTGAACTGACATCAGTGCCTGTTGGCCCAGGCATAACAGATTGCAGCTTAACACAGACTTAGAGGGCTTTTAATTAATAAAGTAATGAGAAGGAAACAAAGGGAATTACGTTCTTGCGAACACAACCAGTACTACCTCTGTGTTTTTCTTCATCTCTAGGCAATCTTCCAAAGGAAGGCAAAGCAACTCTAGTAAGAGAGTATCTCATCTGCAAGTCTGAAAGGCTTCCCATAAAAGATAAAGTTGTATGTGTCTGATTTAGCATTTATGTTATTGTTCTGAAAAGCAGAACAGACAGAAATGTTTAGACACCAGATTGTCAGTTTCTGAGGTAAGGGCTGTATTTTCTGTGTATGTCTGCAGTGTCTGGCATAATGAATACCACTGCAAGCTAAATAATAGTTAGCTACTGAGGTATATACCTTAAATACATACTTGGATACCTCACAAACTATGAACAACAGAATAAAGCATTTTTTAAATATCTAAAATGTCACTATCGGGAGGAATCATTTGTTTCACCACCAGTAGGTCCAAGGGTGGATATACAGACAGAAAATCCTGCTAAAAGTAATGCTGACTGACACTTAAGGATTAAAAATCAGATAAGGCCTCATGCAATTATCCATTGCTACACTCTGCTTACACCCACTGTACTTGTGAGCGGGGAAAATCAAAACTGGTCTCCTGAGATAGAAGTATTCCCTACTTGAACAGTACTCGTCTGTCTGTGTTCACGTTGAAGATGTCTGTAAATCTGACATTTTTTTTTTCACAAGCACTGAAATATGCCATCCACTCTGAAGTTAGTGGGTGTTCATGGCAGGTGGATTTTTTCTACCTCCTTTAACACTGAGGTCCTTCATGTAGAAGATTTAATATTGCTTGCAAATTCTCTGTGGCTACTGTTGAAAAAATAGAGCTTTTCAAGGGTGGTTTAAAATGTAGAAATGCTATGCAACACTGATATACAAAATCCATCACTCATCTCTGCCTCTGTGTTGTTTAAGTGTGCTACCAAATGAGGCTATTACACGAATCCTTATACAGATCTGTCTGTATCCTTTAAGGATGAAGCTAAACTGTACGTGATATGGTGGATAATACATCTTTTGTTGCTATGTGGGTAAGTACAATAATCAAAACTATTTAGAGGATAATTGGAGAGCTCTATTTTAAAAGGCAATAATCTGGTTTCCAAGGGGACTAACCATGAGGCCAAAAGCCTGTAGTTTATCTCAGTGTAGGAACTGGATCATTATGGAAGAAAACAGAGCGCCCATCCAATTCAATTACTCCAATTGTATTACGAATGTAAAAGAGGAATTTGTGTTTACCCAAAAAAGGAAAGTTTCCCACTCCTCCTCTTCCATCCCACTTGGAACCTACTCTGGAAACTCTTGGTTCCCTGTGGACTACAATGGGGGTTTTGTGCTCTGAAAAGTTGCAAGGTTTCTCCCTTGCTGATTACCCAACTACCTTGTAAGCCTCATCCTACATAATCAGCACGCTGCAACTTGTCAGGCTGTAGTTATCCACTCAGTAAACTTACACAGCTACAACTTGCTGATAGTTTTGCAATCAACAAAAACTTGATTGAAAAAAAAAAACAGCACTGTTTGGAGGATGATAAAACATTTGGAAAGTATGAATTGACTACAATAAAACCTGGCTTCCTTGGGGAAAATTAAAAGTTACTTTGAATTTCTAACTGAAGATGCTGGGGATGTGCCAGGCTGAGATGTTCTGCCTGACCAATAGAGCTACCTGCTGGGCTGGTGTTTAATTAACCACTGTAATCATCAGATCCTTTACAACAGGCTATAGCATCTTACAGGCCAGATCATCTACTACTAGAGTTTGTTGTAAAGTTGTACCTTTCTTCTTAGCAATGTTTTTGCTTTCTCCCTCTTTGTTATCAAGTTTCCTTTTCTCTTCTTCAGTAACTTGGAATCTCTATTAATTGGATCCTATTTGGGATTTTCAGTTTTCCATACATCTGTGACCAGACCAGATTGATCAGACTGCATTAAAAATAAATGTGCCTGAGCCTATTTTGCTATTGTTTCAAATACAGACATGTGTGGGGATCCAGTAGACTGGATTATTGAACTTTGCTCAGTATGCTCTGAAAATATTTCGGCTGCTCTGTCTGTGGCAATGAGAAGGCAGGCTGAGAAAGCAGCACCAGTGCATTTTAGGGTGGTTTATTTTATGTAGAGAATTGCATGAGATATCATTGCACCTATAGGGACCTAACTGTGTAAACCAGCTTACTTCTCACAGAAAACGGTGAAAAACTGACCATGAGAAAACAAAAAATACATTCCAGGATGTTTACTACATAATTTATTTCTGAAGTATTAACAGTTTCTAAGTAGTGCCCTAGTGGGAGCCATTTTGGCCTTCTGAAAACTCTGACTTTGGTGCAGCCTTAGTAAACTATGTCTACTCTCTAGAAAGGAATGGATGGACAAATTCATCAGAATAAACCCCATAAGGTAGCTGTAAAGGTCCTCTACAAATCCAGTCCAGGTCTGCAGATGGGACTGGCAGCCCGATGATCTACTGCCAGTCCCTCTGATAGATGATCAAAACAAGCATTCATCAAGAGGGCCACGTCTAATTTTGCATACGCTTTCACTGCTGCTTGGTGACATACTGTCAAGACTGGACAGCTGTTGCTTTCTGAGCCAGCCAAGGGAACTCCGCATTGAGCTGCAGGCACAGCAGTGACTTCAGGTTTCAAACAGGAGAGGGAAGGCAAAACAAGAATTCCCTGACCCTCCTTTTTAATAGATCTTTGCAGATGTGGGATAAATACTGCAAAGGTTCTTTTTTCTGACTTCTGGAGTTTTGCAATCTGAAAAACACATGCTGGGAGCTGACAAACAAGTCCTGCTCCATCAGGCCTCCACAAGCTGTTTCCTCTTCATGCTCTGCCAGTTGGGCTTAGATCTGTTGGAGCATTTAGATCCTCAACCATTATAGATTTTATCAGGAAATAGGCGTTGTGCAGCTGGGCCTTGCGGTATATTTAACTAGTGCAGAGCTTTTTCATCATGCAGAGTTTGTTTTAGGAGCATGGGATTTGAGGAGATGCTGCAAACTGTCAGAACCCGCTCTTCAAAGTCCAGACAACAGCCATTCAACAAAACATTGTGCAAGTTAAGTAAAAAACATCTCAATTTCTCCACACCTTCCATAGAGAAACATAACGTGGCTGGAAGAGAGCAAGGCCTTTACAACACCGGTCCGATCCAATGCTCGTTTTAGTCAGCGCTGTCAGTGCCTCGCTTTCAGGGGAAATAAATGTGAATTTGCTTCCCTGGAAAAGAGTTTACTAACAGAAGCACTTCCAACACTGCTGTAACAGACCTCAATGGGTAGCAGAACTGCTTTACTGCAGAAGAAGCATGGTTTAAGAAACAACAAGAGTTCTGAAACCACATCGTTCTTGACAGCAGCACTCAGAATAGGAAATAGCACAGTGGTGCCCAATAACCGCTTACTAAAAGTTGCCTTTTAAATGGCAATTGGTAAATGCCAGGGGCAAGGTTACAAAGCAGCTCGTTAGCAGCTGAAGTGTACTCCAGCCACTTCTGTCTCTCTCTTTCACAACGGGAGGCAATTTCAGACTGCAGAGCACAGATATGTCTGGCAGATACATCCTTCTTCCTGCATGGTAAATAAGTGTCTCGGAGATTCCAAGCCATTAATCTCATCAAAGCCAGGTACTCAGGTAGGATTAGAAAAATATATGACACAAGTCACCTAGGAATTGTTGCTAGCTGTATGAACCAAATAGACACCTCCTGCAGTGAAAAAAGCACTGTCTGCTGTCGCTGCCATTAATTGGTCTCCTAGAACAAAAGTGGAAGGAATAAATGTATCTATGTATTTTTAGAAAACCCTTTCTCCTGGGGTCAAATGCCAGTGACAGGTGCATTCCCTTAAGGATTTTACTTAGGCATTCCATGAGCTGTGTTTGGGTTAAAAAAGTACATTCTCGTGATGGTGACTAATGGAGTAATTTTGTACGCTGGTGATTATTTCTGACTGGTGAGTGAGGTGAGCACATCTCCCTCAGCTCCCCACGCTCCAGCTGCTTTTCCACGGGCAGGTCCGTCCTGTCTGCCCAGGCAGAAGCTGGGAAGTACTTCACTCAGCAGCAAATGGACTGAGCCTAATTGCTCCACAGATAGGGATTTTCTGCTTTTCTCTCCAGGCCACCTAAAATGGAGTCCAGCAGAAGAAATGTGAAGATGTCGTGTCTTATGGAATTCATAAATCACAGATCACAGAATCATCAAGGTTGGAAAAGACCTAAAAGATCATCCAGTCCAACCATCACCAATACTCCCCAGCTAAATCCTATCCCTCAACACAACATCCAAACGTCTCTTGAACACATCCATGTTCGGTGACTCCACCACCTCCTTGGGCAGTGCATTCCAATGCCTGACCACCCTTTCCGAGAAGTAATATTTCCTAATGTCCAGCCTGAATCTCCCCCGGCGCAGTTTGAAACCATTGCCTCTAGTTCTATCACTGTCTACACGAGAGAAAAGGCCGACCCCTATCTCACCACAACCTCCCTTCAGGAAGTTATAGAGTGCTATAAGGTCTCCCCTGAGCCTCCTCTTCTCCAGGCTGAACAATCCCAGCTCCTTCAGCCGCTCCTCATAAGGCCTGTGCTCCAGGCCCCTCACCAGCTTCGTAGCCCTCCTCTGAACACGTTCCAGGGCCTCAATGTCTTTCTTGCAATGAGGGGCCCAAAACTGAACACAATACTCGAGGTGCGGCCTCACCAGTGCAGAGTACAGGGGGACAATTACCTCCCTATTCCTGCTAATATAACCTAAGTGTTCCAATAATCAATCAATTCAAATGCCGTGAAGCCTCTGAGATGGAGGAAAATTATTAACTCAGTCCAACACTTTCACAGACTGAGACATAGGTTTGTTCCAGTGCATCATCTGCACAAGGCTGAATGTGAAGGCACAGTGAGGGTGGGAGCTTCCAAGTCCTGTGTTTGGGAGTTGGGCTTCACTATATATTGCCCTCTTGTGCACCAAACATTGTAAGTAGGCACCAGAGAAAATTAAGAGAAGCAAACAGTGTTTTCCAATGTGACACCTTAAATACAAGGTTAGCCTTTGGCTGAGGCTGTGCACAGAGGTTAAAACACAAGACTGAAAATTATGAAACCTGGGCTTTATTCCAGGCTGCCACTGACCGATTCTGGTCTTGGGAAAGTTATGAGCTCAACATTTTTCATTTCCCCACTTGGGAAAGCTGATCCTTATCCTAGGTACATATGTGCAGTTTTGTTACTTGCTGTTTACCGTATGCACTTTGACATATGCATGCAAAAAGCATTTTGAAAAAGGAGTTTATAAATGCTGATTGCCACATTGCCAATGCTTTCAATTTCAGGTGAGCTTTTTCTCAAGATTAAAATAAAATCAGTCTTTCATAGGATATTTTTTTTTTGCCTATCC
This sequence comes from Perdix hodgsoniae, assembly GCA_035772895.1. NCBI lineage: Eukaryota > Metazoa > Chordata > Aves > Galliformes > Phasianidae > Perdix > Perdix hodgsoniae. The sequence continues at coordinate 5,321,745 of JAPSGF010000030.1, read as the reverse complement.
AGAAATGATATTTGCAAAGTAATAAAAAATGTTGCAGAAAATTTTTGTTACTTTTTCTTTTCTTCTTCCTTTTTTTTGGTAAAAAAACAATATTAACTTGCATTTTTCTGCTACCCTGTAATGCATCAGCATTATCACTGCTGGGGAATGTTTTCTCTGCATTTCATCCCTCAGAACATGCTGAGTGTTTGCCAACAATCAAAAGCCACATTTTCTCGAGCTCGGATTTATTCCTTCATCTTCATCCTGCCAAAACAGCTTGCGTCTTGTTTTGTGACACACGGCAGTCAAATCAAATTCCAGGCACAGACCTGGGTCAGTCTGCAAGGTTGGATGTTGCACTCATATGGGAAAACCAAGTTCACCTCCTGCGCACCCTTACTTGACACAATTCTGAATCACTTTCTGTAAAATGTCTCTCTGTATAAAAAATACGTAATGTTATTCAAGTGAAACCTATGCTAATTCACTAATTTCTATGCAGAACTTCAGACACGGCCCCATATCTTTTATCAGAACAGCCCTAGCTGGCTTTAATGCTTCACTTACACTGTATCAAAGCTCATATGGTATTTGATATAATTTACTTAGTGCTTTCGGTGTAAGCTTCTTTCCAAATTGTTTCCTTTAAACGAACCGTTGCTTTAATGCTGTAAATATTCAGCAAACATCAATATTATGCCCAGCACAATGTGGTTTGGTGTACCAGTGCCAGGTTTTCATAGATTGCTGCTTGTATGTGCCAGTTTAAAGACAGGCTTTTAATAAGCTCAAAAAATATTCATGGGATTGGTCTCAAAATGTCTCTAGTGGAATAATCAAGCTTGTAAGAGGCTGCAGAGAATAACAACAGTTTTATTTGAGGAATTCCAGCTCAGACACTCAGTCAAAACAATTCCTAGCTCAGCCTCATTAAGCAGGTCTCAAGCTGAATGTCCAGATGACAAAGGCAGCTCTGAAGGGCTGCGTAGGGCTTGTCCCAGTCCTGGCACCAGGACCTTTGCAGAGATTGCATTATCACCAGATGGAGTGACTTCACAAGTCCTTCTCACAAGTCCCAGCCTTTAGGCCACCAGCATATTTGCAGTTGCCCTTGACTCACTGCACTCCAGTATCTCAGCTTACCTCTATCAGCTCTCATCAGCTAAATTTCAGGCTGACTGTAGTCCACCTTGCTACCATCCCACATATTAACCGTAGATGGTATAGTCACCTCAGGCTTGGCTTGTCCAAAAACCTCAGCTACCCTCAGGACTCAGGGTAGACCCCATCCACTGATGCAGAGTGAGGAGTCCTGTGGAAGTCCCCAGGCACTGGGATCTGCAGAACACAGCCCTGAGCCTGAAGGGCCCAGGCGGTGGCAGCAGGCCATCACCTGTGGGACTATAAATGGGGAAAGAAGGGATCACAAGTTAGGATGGTACAAGAAACAGCAGAGCAAGATTTTTGATTTTAGCCAAAGAATAATGTAGCACTTGAAAGGAGAAGCAATTTGAGAAATGAAATCAAAAGTGAAGGTGAGCAAGGGTTGCCCCCTGTCTCTTGATGTCCAACATAAAGAGCTCCTCTGTGCTACCAACCCATTATTTTTATATTGTAGAAATTGTAACAGTTATGCATATGAGAAGTGAATCAAGCTTGGAGCTTTTGGGGATGAAAAAAGGACAGAAGAATAACAAAGAAAAGGCATAAGAATAAATGAAAGGTACTGCAGTCCATTGGAAGGTTACAGTTTTCTGGGAGGGAGTGAATCTTTAAAGTCAGTGTGACAATTTGTCATACTGTCTTTTTTCTTTCTTTTTCTTTTTCTTTTTCTTTTTCTTTTTCTTTTTCTTTTTCTTTGTCTTTTCCTTTTCCTTTTCCTTTTCCTTTTCCTTTTCCTTTTTCTTCTTCTTCTTCTTCTTCTTCTTCTTCTTCTTCTTCTTCTTCT
>JAPSGF010000030.1:5168292-5312013 GCA_035772895.1 Perdix hodgsoniae | reverse complement strand
TTCCCCCCCCCCCCCCCCCCCCCTTCTTTCCTAGTGGTAAGAGGAAATGGAGAAAATTAAAGATGCTTTACATACAATCATAGTTTAAGGAAACAGGTTATAAGCACATGAATCAGAGCAGAGAGAAATGCATCACACAACACCTGACAAAAAAAAATCACAAAATTTTAAATGACTTGGAAGGTCCAAAAAGATCATCTCCATCTGTGCTGCCAGCTCCCTTAGAACTAATCTGGTAATGAGGAAATGCATTATTTTTAGGCCTTTTCCAGGAGGAGAAGGCTGATATCCTGACACAGCAAAAACCCTGGGTCATTGCCAGCACTTGGCACAATAATCCTTTCTATATAGTTTATGTGGTGAGAAATGTTGGCTTGGGTGAAGAACTCCTTACGTCATTTTGGTAGCAACAGTAGAAAATTAAAATGTTCAGCTGGAGGCAGCAAATGAGAACAAAGAACAATGCCTACTGCTGCAGTGTGCTATTTCCTGGGTACTGGAACCTGGGTTGGCAAAGTTTGGAGGCTCCCAAAATAGACACCATTCAGTATTTGTTGCATCTCCAAAGGTGCCATGCCAGGATTTTTTTGAGGTTGCTAAGTAAAAATGTTCTATCAGCTAAAGGAGGCAAACTGTGGTGAAATCAGGCATTTTTTCCTTTAACACTGAACTTCTAGCAAGTTTGCATCTCCAAGAATTTGTGACAGCACCAAGAAAGAAACCAAAGTATTTAAAATTGCAGGTGGGATTAAGAGTCATTGGAAAATAGGTGTCTAAATTACTGTGCGAAAAACCAAGTGGGGGTTTTGCAAGCAACAAAGACGTACCTGCCCCAGAATCCGTCCAAACTGGGTTTGTGGAAAAGTGGAAGATGAGAACAAAGACAAACATCAATTACTACAGTAGAAAGAAGAGATCCATAGGGAGCCATTTTGTTCAGGATAGCACAGACCAGTTTTGTAATAGAATACATAGGTTGTTCCAAAAATGATGCCTCCTTATTACCATGGAAGCTACAGCAGATACAAAAGCTAAATAACACTAGCTAGAGCAAATTCTCAACTACAAAAACAGATTTTTCAACATTATCACATTATTAACTATGTATTTTCACCAGTGATGAACAAGCAACTACCCCCCCACAGGAGATCCTCCACTTAGGCATGCAGTGGCTGCAGTCAACAATCAGCTTGGGGTTCTCCTTTCTTCTTTCTTTTCACAAAACGTAAGAAGACACGAGCTGGGATGGATCAGCTCAGAATCTTTTACTCCAGGCTCTCACTCCAACAAGATGAACTGACAGTAGAAGAGAAAGATAGGGACAGCCATGCAGAGAAGCTCCAGGCCTCAGATCTCAAATGGCTGAGCAAGAAGTAGGGGGCTGGTGGTTATGAACTTCAGAGAGATTTCTTACAGGACCCTACCCAGTTGCCTTTTCACTGGAGTCAGCCTCTACACTCCTCTGAGGTAAACAGAACCACCTGCTTCCTCCTATTTTTATTCCCAGACTCCTGGGCCATTGACAGCAGAGGCCAAGTTCATCTTTCACACTTAATGGAAAAGAAGTCTGGGGCCTGGACAGGCTGCAGAAATGGCAGCACAGCACTTGCAAACTTGTTGCTATGATGCAAATCATAGAATCATAGAATCACTGAACCACAGAATCATAGAATGGTTTGGATTGGAAGAGGCCTTATAGATCATCTAGTTCCAATCCTCCTGCTATGAGCAGGGACACCTCTAACTAGACCAAGCTGACCAGGGCCCAAGGGTCCAACTTAGCCATGATTAAAGACTTGCTGAAAAATTCTTTTCCTTGATCTGTCCAATTTCTGAGGTAGACCCTCCCTGCCAAAAACTGTTTGGAAGACCTTGGTTATTTCAGAATCTCATATACCTTTAGCCAAATTGCTCAAGCATGCTTGGATAATATGCCTATTGCCATTAAGATACCCTTTACACTATTGCATTTTTTGAAAAAACTATTGCAATTCCACCAAGCCTGGATGCCATGGTGCATTCAACTCTGTTACAACCACTTGTTTATTTTAAAATGCTTTTTTAGGACCTGTGCCCCGGCCAGAACTTCCTGCTCTGATGTACTTCTAGAAAAAAAAGAAAAAAAAAAAGAGTATGGAAATGAAAAGAATGCAAAGGCTTGTGTCTAACAAAGCATTGGAGATGCCATGTCTTAATGTAGGCTTTCAACTCTTTTGTAGTTTCTTAGCCTCTCACCAATGCCAGTAGTATCTCACTGAAAAATAAAGGCCTAAAAACTTTACTGGATTAGGCCCAACGTTTCTGTTAGTTTCTGTCCCATAGCAATCAGTTCTAATTTAAATGGCTTTTTATTATCTTCACACTAATCACAAGCTTACAATTAAATGCAGCATGTAGCTTAAAAGAAGGAAGAAAAAAAATACATCCCAGTAATGGCTACCTGGGAACTACAAGAATAGGATAAAAATTTTCAGAACATGTAAGAACACAAAGCTGTAGAAGAATTCTATTTATTTATTTATTTGTTTGAGTAAAATTACTGGGACAAAGCTGAGCAAAGAAAAAAATAAGTGAGATGATACCAGGAGGGATGTCTTGGCACTCTGTTAAACTGCTGAATAATTTCCTAACAGAAGCTGTTGAAAGCATCATCAGCTTCTGTATTTTTAAGCATGACAGGGGAAAACAATGAATGGTGCAGTGACCTCTGTGGGCACAGCATCATGCTAAGCAGTGAATGTACTGGTATTTCGGCTAACTTTTTGGAACTGGTCTATGCACACACATCTATTATACATACAATTAGAAAGGAACAAAGGAAGAATGGCAGAAAGGGCCCATAGCCCAGATCTTGCTTCACGCTGAGTCACAGAGGAGACATGAAGAGCACTTCTGAGTATTTCCTCGTCACTAAGTGGTGGCCAAGTCCTGGGACCTCTTTCAGGTCTCAGAAAGTCCACTTTCTTCAGATGTGGTTATCAGGCCTTCTGGAACAAAACAGTTTCAGAAGGTATCAAGCAAAGACACAAGCTGTTAGATAAGATACTCCTTCTGATTTGTAGCAGAAAAACATTTCGTACAACGTTGCTTGAGGGTCCTGCCTAGCCACTTCAAGTGATGAGGTTTTCACTAGTTCTTTCATGAAACTTTTCTACCCAATAAACCTCTTGTGAAAAATTTGTCCTAATACAGATTCCAGCTTCTTCTTTGCTCAGATTTACTACTTAACCCCCAGTTACGGGTCTTCATATAACACCATTGCCTGATTATCATTGCTGTTACTTAATTGGAGTAATTGAAACAACTGACATGAGGTGCATAAAGACATTAGTATTATCCCACTTATGATAGTCATTTTTAGATGTTTTGCAGTGCTTTCAGACCCCTCCTAAAGTGACCGCAGGCAAGAACTACCAGGAAAGTTTTATGAGGAGGGCTCTCTGGCTGCCATTTAAGCTGCCATTATAGAATGTAGGTGCATCTTAACATAGCAGACATAATGAGATGGAGTGTGGACAAATAAAATGCAGAGTTTATGATTAGGAATATTGGTTCCGCTATTTATATTGCTGTTCAGCTATATACATCATTTAGAGTTATTTTTCGAGGGAACAAAAACATCAGTGTATATTTAAACAAAGCATTAACTCCAGGGTTACCTTGAGTAGATGGATTGCTGAAATAAGTGTTTTTCAACACTAACCTTTTCCTTCTGGAAAGGTCAGTTCATGCCTCTATTTCGCTGAACATGGGAGCTTAAGTGCCAGAATTAATGCATCTTATGAGCAACCTCCCCAAGAGAGGGCCTGTCAAAGCTGTAACAGTGAAAAACAAGGAGATTTGTGGGGTTTTTTTTGATAGTTTGTTTGTTGGTTTTTTTTTGTTGTTGTTTTTTCCAGTCTGTCACATGCAGCTCTTACTGTAACTAGTATAATGTCCTTATGGAAATCTCTTAGTGACAACACAGTTCAGTTGTTCTACATTTAGGTTAGCGATTTCTTTTCAACAGCAAATATATGGGGGGCAAAGAGGCTGTTTTTCAGCTACAGAAGTTTGCAGGGATATTACAGTATTGTACAGCTGCTCACATGGCACCTCCCCACCTTACAGCAGCATCCTAGATTTTTGTTTGTACACAAGTGATGGCAGATTGGAGGCTTTTATTCCAAGATTTTTATGATGACTTGAAACACATTTTGAGCCTTGAATAAACATTCCCTCATACAACTGGCCTATCAGGCAGATATTCTTGTTTCCTCACTAGTGATGGTCTTATTTATTTTGTCATTAGCTTATTGCTCATATTAACAGCGTGAAAACTAAGCAAATATCCTCTGGGTTTGCTGGCAATGATGTATTCACAAACTGTGCTCTACAGCTATCATGTGTTTGTACACATACAAAGTTGTATTTCTGAAATGATGATGCTTGAGAACTACTTACCCAAGTGTAAAACATTCCATCTGATAATGCAGAGAGACTTTAGGAGAAACACACCCTGGTCTAAGTTAATCTTAAAGGCCTAACAGTCACTTGAAATCACCAGCTACGAGTTTCCAAGCCTTCAATTATCCCATCCCGTTGTACTTCTACAGCTCTCTAGCCCAAATATTCACTCACAGTCTCAGGGAAGCATGAGAATTTGTAACAGCATGAGACGCAGGCATGGACACACAACGATGCCATCACTGTGTCATTTGCCTCTCTGCTGAAGCAACTGCTTTCTCTCTGATCTCATACCTTAAGTGGGCACATGGCATGTATTGATACAGAATGTATTTTTTCACTCATCTAAATGGCTAAAACTTTTGAGGTAAGAGGGAAAAATATAACGTATACATTCTTCTTTTTTGAATCTAGATTGCATTACCACACAGATAGATACATTTTTGGAGTATTTTAAGATCAGAATAGGCATTAAGACATGATGGAGAATCTGGAGGGGACAGTAGAGTTATCTGGGGGAACATGAGAGAAATGTATGTAGAGAAGAATTCAAGTTGAATCAGAGGGCAGAAATATGAATGACCATGTGCAATTAACAATATGCCAACTGAACACAGCCAGCAAGGAGAAGTTTAGTGCAGAAAAAAAAATATACAGGCAGTAGTTGGTAAAAGTTAAATAATTCTGGGATCTCGCTGGACAAGTGAACTACATAATTCAAAGTGCTTTCACAGCTACTGCATTCAATTTATGGGCCTAGACTGCTGATCTCACATATGGTTCAGGAAAATCTGTACCAGTCCATATCATTATCACCTTCAACTCTAACTCTCTTACAGCTACAGCAGTTTGAGAGTGTTCAGTGAGAACATTAAGTTCTTTACAAAAGCAGAGCTGGTGAGACTCTAGCTTTACATTTGAGTCTTCACTTTTCAGTTACTGGTGTCTTTATTTCTAATTATCTTACACTGCAGAACCACCAAAGGAGTCTGGAGGCAACTGGAACTCCACTGTGTTGAGTGCTGCACAAATAGCTAGAGACGGTCCTTTCGCACCATGCATCAGACAAAACAGCAGCAATCTCCTAGAAGGTAGAAATATATCCAGTTCTTTGAGACTGTTTTTCAGGGCTGGAGTGTTGACATGATATATTCAACCTACTGGGGCTGCATCATCTTCAGTTGACAACTTCACTGTAAAATGAATCCTGGTATCACCACATCAAGGAGAATGTGGAGGAAAATCATGGGGGGAAAAGGCAGCAATTTGGTGGTTAACAAAGAGTACATAAGCATTGGAAGATAAGCAAAAAATGTGAGGGACAATTGTCAATGATCTATAAACACAACCTAGAGAAAAGAAAACTCCATGGGCCACAGCTATTATCTGTATTAATACTTTCAAAATATAAATGCATGTGAAGGAAGGGAATTACTCAATCTCAGCAGATGCTGAGATGTAGAAGCATACTAACAAAGGAGTTGAGATTAAGCTCAGAATACTTCTGAATGCTATCATCAGCTGAAAGACTCTAAAAGAGACTGATTACAAAAGGCACTATCATCCTGCTGATACTCAGGATGCATCAGGTTGGGAATCAATGGAAAGAAACTCGGGAAGGATGCAATCTTGCAAAGAATAGTAAGACAAGCTAGCTGAACAAACAATCTTTCTAGATCCAGTGTCTATCTGATATCAGGGATGTCCAGAATGGAGACTCAGCCTTTGGGCAGGTATTTACAACACAGTGTGACAGTAACATAGTTGAAGAGCTAGGAAATGCAATCGTACCAAAAGAGATAGGAAACATGACCCTTTTGAAATCAAAAGACAAACAAAATCCAAATTAACTAGGGGAGCTTATGAGAGTTTTTAGGTCAAATTCACCCCAGAGCATAAAGGCTTTTTTCTTTCCTTTTGTTGGGAGGAAGCTTGTCATGTACACATGTGGCCCATAGCTATTTTCACTGATGCTGTCCTTGAAAACCTTGGCTCTTTGGATGCACAAATGAAAGTGCAGTGTTGCAAGTTGGAATGGCTGTCCCCTGAGCCTGCTTGCAAATTACATCTGAAGATAGCTTTTCCTGTGTGTGTTACTCAGGGATAAGGCTCTCTGGGGTGTCAATACAGCATTTGGTTGAGGAAGGGTGTGGACATCTCTTAGGCTTTTGGAAAGCTTCCTTAGTAATGACAGTAACAGGATGGTCAGAAGGTAGTTTAGGCTTTGGTTCCATATGGATAAACCTGCATGCAAGAGTGTTGATAACACCCCTTCATATTTATATTGGTAACTACAACATTACTTGAAAATGTTTCACATTTAACACACTTCATTGTCTTGGTTAATGAATCCTGACCATTTGTTTGTCCTACTGATTAATATTTTTCTTGAAGTGGAATAAGCTAAATGGGTGGAGACCAATACAGCAGTTGTTCTCTGTCCTGCCAACTCCAAGGCATTTCAGCATCTCACATCTTCAATCCTTTGTGAAGACCAAGCTCTTTTAAAGGCTTTGGATCCTTTAATGCCCAAATAACTATGAACGACATAGAAGAAGGAGGAATAATTCTCCCAGTTAAGCCTCCCACAGAGACTGTTCTCTGTAACAGCATACAGATGAATAGGCTTTGGATGTTAATTGTAACACTGTGTACTCTTCCACAGCTAATCAGCTCACAGAGTACAGACAAGTAACTTCTATTATCAACTCCATTCCACCACACAGACCATCCTGAAATGCTTCTCCAATAGCTAATTTAGAGACCTCCCATTGGCTTAGCTCAGGCTGTGGAAGCTTTGTAAACAAGCTGTGTTATTCAAGAGGAAGTTATCCTGTCTCTCTCTTAATTTTTCTCTCTTGCCTATAGAATAAGGATCTAGTGGAAACAGCTGCATGAGGGTGGGAAGCAAAACATATTAATACCTACTGGCGAAAACACATGTTCATTGCCTCAAGAGGTTAGTGTGCAACAAGCTAGAAAACTCACCTGCAGACCTAAGTACCACTGTATCATCTGTTGCTTTATGGAGTAAAAATTTATTGGGGATGAAGAGGAAAGAAAGATTACCTTCCCCCTTCCTCTCATTATAGAGTAGTTTTTACCAACAGTATTTATAAACAATTTGGTTTTGCCCCTCCCCACACTGGAATGAGACACTGGACATCCAGAGTTTGTAATAATCCCTTCCTCATAAAAAGTTTGAGTCCCTCATGTTCATATTCCACTACAATGTGTTTTATACTGACCTCCAGGTAACTGCTGCTGATACATATTACAATTTGGATATGGGAAGCTATTTCCACAACATTAGAAATCCACTGAGTGCAGATGCACATTCTTCTGCCATGGAATTAAGGTGCAAAACAAGGATGTTGCCTTCAAATAACGACGTTCAACAAATCTCAGTTTATCCTGAAAACCGAAAGAGGAAAAGCACTGAAAGATCTAGGCCTCCCTTGCAGCTGAAACACATTTATTAAACTGATTTAATTCTTCAGCCACCCTCTGCAACCTCTTTTGGTCAGTGTTTCTAGCTGGAATCATATTTCTGCAAAGAGCTCCGTATCTTTCTTGACCAATTTTTGACATGGCAAGAGCAAACCACACTCCCCTTCAGCTGATGCTGGTAGCAGAATTCCACTTCTTCAGACAGAGAGTGAGTAATTGTGGTTCCCACTGGCAGCATGAGTACCCCAGGAAACAGAATACCCCATATGAGTGGCCCCTTTTTTTCCTCTTCCACATTAATAATGTGTGACACAGCAGCTTCTTACACAATAAAAGTGAAGAGATTGAAGAGTGTTTTAGAACCACGTGAAAATGGCATCTTGTCTTCCCTTCAGACAGGGATCTCTTACATCCATTTCCTTTGGCTTTTTTCTTGTTAACAAGGAGATGAAAATCTCTGGCATCTCATAGCTCATTATTAATACATAGTCGTTCTCTGCTGCTCACAGGAGAGGTGGAGAAATTGACAGTAGGCCTCTGAGACAGCATCCTGGTTATGCAACCCTTTACATAGACAACTCCCAGTGACTGCACAGAAAAAAACAACCAGTTGCTGTTATTGCCAATATCTGTTAGACACCTGGAGCATTTGTGGTGAGGCAAACTCTGTCTGACTTTATCCTAAGGAACAACAGATGTCAAAAGATGTTTTTGAAGATACAGAGAAGTTGACAGCTTACAAAGTTTCTGTCCATTTTCTTTTTGTTGTCTCCTTTTTCTCCCACTGTTAGAGTCTAAAAACAATAACAGAAGGGTGAGGGTGGGCTAATAACAACAGCTCTGAAGAAATGAATTTTGAGGAGGAATTTGAGCAACAAAAAAAGGACATATCCAGAAGCTGGGAAATAATGTAGCAGCAAGCAAGAGAGAGTTCATCAAACTGAGAGTGAGCAAGCTGAACAGACCACTGTCTTTGGTACTGATAACTATGCAAAAGAAACTAGGGAGTTGGTGGCTAAGTGAACTGTTTTAATGAAGTGCTTGATCATGGAGTGGGAAGTTTTGGTGAGGCAAAAATATGACTTAATGGTTAGGCAAGGGAAGGTGGTTGTAAGATCTGCATTTCTGGAAGACCAATAAGAAACAATGAGGACATAGGGAAAGTGGGGAAGCAAATGAGTTCATCAAGAGATAGTCAAGAAGAAAGAAAGTAGGATTATCATGGCAATACTTTTATGTATTTAAGGACATGAAATGTTAAAATCCATTTGGGAGATGAACAGAAGGAGCCATCAGAGAGAGGAAAGGTGGGAAGGGAACAGTTCAGTCATGCTGCGATGCATCACTGAGGAAGGAAACAGACCAGAAAAAGACCAGGAACAAAAGCTCTTAGAAGAAAAGAAGGTAAATTGATGGAAAAAACTTGTGACAGAGCCTGTCATACTTCCTGAAGTCAGTAGCACTCCTGACATCTGGAGAAAGTACAGCAACAAGAAGGCTTAGGGGAGGAAATGAAAGTCTCAAAGAGAGTCTCAATGAGAACAGTGGGACTTCTGCTTAAGAAAGATCTTCAAAGGACAAAAAATAGTACATAAAGTCTCTGGATCCTGAAATGCTCTTTGAAGACATTCGATGGTGGATGAAACAAAAGCAAAATGTGACCTATGGTTGGGTGTATTTCACTCAAGTACAAAGGAGAAAAGTACAAAACAGGGCTAAAAGAAGCATCTGTGAAAGCAAAAGGACAAGCAGGTGGTAAGGAGGAGACTTGGAGCTGCAGGGACAATAGAGTAACTCTGAAAGTACAGCAGAACAGACAAGGAAAGGGGAATGGCACATGGACCACTGAAAGAACAAGGCCTGGTGACCACAGAAACTTTTAACCATAGAAAGTCAGAGGTATTTATACTCAATTCAGTTTCTTAGTAAAGGAGATGTCCAATGTTCGAACATACTCAGGGTTTCAGGAAAGGGAGAAAATGCCTCAAAATGCCAGAATGCTTTGAGTTGGAATGGACCTTAAAGATCACCCATTTCCAGCCCCTCCACGAGCAGGGTTGCCACTCACCAGCTCAGGCTGCCAGAGGCCCCATCCAACCTGGTCTTGAATATTTCCAGGGATGGGGTATCCACAGCTTCTCTGGGCAGCATGTACCAGTACCTCACCACCCTATGAGCAAAGAATTTCTAATCTAAATCTACCTTCATCTAGTTCAAAGCTGTTACCCCTTGACACTGATGAAGTAACCCTCTCCAGCTTTCTTGTAGGCCTCCTTCAGTGCAGTTGGTGCAATTCTGCCTTTTTTTTTTTTTTTTTTTTTTTTTTTAAGGAAAGATAGTAAAAGCAAACACAATTTACAAAGCTGTATTTACCAAGGATAAATATAGTGTATTCTGGCACCCTTGCTGAGAGGTTGCTTGGTCAATCTGTTCCTTTCTGTTTTGCAGACTAACAAGATTCAGCACTTCCTAACAGCAAAGATGTATCAGTATCAGATAAAATTAAAATCCATGATTTTACATGGATTCTTTCTTAATTTATGATGCAAAATATTTCCTTTAAGTTACCTATATGGCAGCACTTACCAGATGCTGCAGTGGCTGAGAGCAGCATGTGCTCCAGTATAGTACTATAATATTATCTCATCTAGTTTAGTCTGTGGTTCCCAGACCTCTTAGGAGACATGGATTATTTCTAAGAAATCTGCAGAAGCAAGTCCAGAATCTTTAGGTTCAGATTTTCTGTACAGGTTCTTAAGTAAGAAATGTTAAGGAATCTATAAATCAAAAAACGTCCAGCAACACAGCAGTTTTCTCTCCTTAGATCATGTGGTTGATCTAGAACATTATTATAGAATGGTGATTTAGCATGCACTAGTTTTCCCTTTCCTTAAGATTTATAAAGATTTTTCTTTTTTTCTTCCCACACTCTGGGTTTTATGAAAAGGAGTGTGTCCAGTAGACTGTGTCCCATTTTAGGCCCCTTAGCACAGGAAATACATTGATAACAAGGTGCAGAGATTAGGTCTTCAGAATGAAGAAAGGCTGGCGTCAGGGAGAATAAAACAGCAGCCTGTCAGTACCTACAAGGGAGTTATCAGGATGATGCAGTCAAGTTCTTCAGGGTGCTGTATGGTAGTAAGAGAAGAGACAACTGGCATAAATTGAAAGAGGAGATACAAAGCTTTTTGCCCTATGAGTACAGTCAAGCAGTAGAACACACCGCTCACAGAGGCTATGCAGCCTCCAGCCTTTCAGGTTTCCAACCTCCAGTTAGATAAAAACCTGAGAAACTTGGTCTGATCCCAGACTGGGCCCTCCTTGGAGCACCAGGCTCGATTAGAGACAGCCTCTATCATCACATGAGAGTCTGAACATGGCAGCCAGTCTCGCTTCTGCAGCATCATAAATCCTGATAAGCACTGTGACTGCTTTCTTTCCATTGTCATTTTAGATAATGAGAATGCTTTGGTAGGATTTGCATTAAAATGAAAGGAAGCAGACCTAGTATCTGATGATGTCCTTTGCCCTTTAGAGCTATAGAGCCAACAAGCATTTCAGACACCCAACTTGCTAGACATGAAGGAAAATATGTGGAGTTCTTAAGATACGGCACACTATCTTCAAGATGTAAACTGCTGTATCTTCAAAAGAAAGGAAAATCAAATCATCTTTTTACTGTGGTGGAATCGACACATTCATTTCCTCTTGCAATTAAGTCAATAATATCAGAAAAACATATTTTAGATTACAAAGTTATGCAAATATCTCTATAAATGCAGTGTAGCACTCGGATTCCTGGCAGCTGGCCAGTGCAGTCCTCGGTATAAACAAGTTTAGCTATTTCTGTTATTAGCCACTCAAGGTTGTGCCTCTGCTGGACTATGGACTATTAAGTTAGAAAATGACCCTTCCCTGTATGTTTCTCTTTGTGGAACAAAGTCTAATAATGGAACTGCATTTACAGGCAATAGAATATGTAAATTTTATGCACTGCAATTGAATAAATGTTCAGTATTTTGAGTGAAGTCCATTTAGAAATATGCCCTACTGACTTTAGAAATTGATTGTTTTTCCCAGACTGCGGATTGAAACAACAAATGGACAGTGTGAGCAGTAAAGTTAGCTGGAGGAACAAAGTCAGCAGATTTATTCAGTGAAACAAACCAGGACTCAGAGAGAATCATCGCAACAGTTCATATAACATTTGCTCCGCACGAATCCATAAAGTTTGCCTGTGGTGTTTAATATTGTATATATGATATGGCAGATCCAGTGCAAATTTACAGTGAAGCAAGGACACAACAGATGACAACTCTTCACAAAGAAAAAAAAAAAGTGGTAGTTGCAGTCACATATTGCGGATGTACTGAAATGGATCTTGGGATAAGTTGCTTTGGGTTTTAGTAATTATTTATTTATCCTCATGTGGGATTGTTTCATTTGCTGTTTGTTTTGGTTTGTTTTTTTTTTGCTCTAGGTTTGCACTGCATTATTTTAGTGCACAGTGTCACTACTGTCAAAGCAAGAACATGTTATTTGTAATGGTCTGAGCGCATTGTTTAGTTTTTGAAATCCAGTGCCAGTTGCTCTTTGTTACACATCTATAGATACAGGTACTGCTCAAATCAAAAGAGGAAAGGTGAGAAACTTGCAGACAGAAGACCGTGCAAAAAAATATCACAGAATCACGGAATAGCTGAAGTTGGAAGGGTCCTCTGACCCAAGCCCCTGCTCAAGCAGCAATACCTACATGTGTTTTGCCCATGCAATTGTAACTCTGTGTTGAGCTCTGAATTCATTATAATAGATTTTAAATAATTGAACTGCAGAACCTAAACATGCCCAATCACCCTACACTCCGTGTTTGGTCTAAAGAGAGAGGCCTCGAGGAGAGCATCACAAAGCTCTCGTATCAGGTTGCTATTCCTTTGCAGAAAGGACTCATGGAAGCAGGTCAGTAAGCCAAAGACTTGCAAAGGAGGCCTTTTGGTGATAGGCACAATACACATTTGTTGCTCTGTTCAGTCAACAAAAAGCATTACGAACACCAAGATGTATAGTTCTGCTCCCTTTTGTGTTTAGTGCCATCAGCAAAGCCCACCCAGAAAAATTTGAAAACAAAACTCCCAAATACATCCCCTCTCAGAGGACCTGGGTCAGGAACTCTCTTGTTACCAAGCAGCAATATTGCTGTGACTGCGAGGAAAGAGGTAGGGGAAAAAAGCTCTACGTGCAGTCTGTCTAGTATATGGATTGAGATATGAATTCTAGAAGTCCCATGAGATGCAGATACGGCACACTAGCATGTATTGGCCCCTCTGAGCACCTTGTCAGCAGTGATAATAGGGTTAGCTAAATACACTCTGCTGAAGAAATAAACAGCATTTTGTATTCAAGCATCACAGCAGCAAGCAGCTAGTCCCATTAGTGCTGAAGGACAGAATCTAAGGTGTAATCTCCAGGAAGGCTGCCTACATAACAGCAGTTAAGTCAGAGGAGCAGAATCTAGTTTACACAACAAAATATCCTTGAACTGCTAAGCTGTGGGCAAAGTCTGCAAATCAAATCTAATTACAAACATGTCTTGGCTGCATAGAGACAGGAATGCTGCAGTGCAGTAGAGAAGCAAGAGAAGGCAGCTAGGGCACTAGTGAATGATTTAGTGTACTCTGTCTTTTAAAATGCATAGGTTTCATCAGAAAGAGGGACAGCACCTAGCAGCTTTCTCCTTGATTGGTGCTAAGTCTGAAATATACTTCATTTATGTACTTTTTAACACAAAGCTACAGGGTACTTTTATAGCTGAGGATGACAATGACCCTTTGGCTTTACCCGTCTTATTCCAGGCTACAAATAGACTCACCTTGCCATTGTGAATGTATTTCGTCTTTCCTCCAGCCCAACTGTTTATCCAACTGTGACAACATTTTGGGATAACATTTTCAAATGGCTGAGATCAATTTCACCATGATTTGACTTGGCACAGCCTTTTAAGTGAAAGCGTTTGCTATTACAGACCCTGATAATGGCACCCGTAGGTACAATGCTGTGTTCCAGGAGATCTGTGTTAAACATTATGAATTCCAAAATAGCTACCTCCTCTGGAATAAAATCATTAAACTGAATACCCTGACTTAATTAGACTTAAATGTCATCAGTGATTCACTCTGTTTTAATAAACTTGTCTGTTTTCATGTCACTTCTGTAATTTATGCCATTAAAAAAAAAGCCGGTTATGTTGTTCCAATGCCTCAGGAGCTCAGCTGGAAACTATCAGAAAATCTTTCGGGTCTACCTTCCCAAAGGTTTCCCACCACTGTAACCAGTGCAAACAGCATCTGTGAAAGGAAAAGGCATCACAGAGAATTTTGTGCCTGTGTAAGATTTAGAGCAAAAGCAGAAAACAGAAGAATCCAGGCACATAAGAGGAGGAGGTGTTTTGAGAAATCTGTTATATTGTAGAGCTCTGAAGGTGAGTAGAGTAAGAAGCAGAAGACATAAAGAAATGGGTATTTGTGGGAAAACAATTTCAAAACGGTACGTCTCAAAATTTGCCTGGTAGTTCAGTGGGTTCACTGTATTCTTTAATTCTTTTGGGAAGTAAGTGCCAGAGCAGTGGGCTGAACCCACCGAAGAGCAGGCTTTCTTCGACGTATACACTCTATCCACACTGACCTGTCACCAGGACCATAAAATTGCCTCAGGAAATATGTGCCGTATTAAAGAGGTAAGATGCATTCATTCCCCTGGCAATTTTGAAGTCAGACTGCAACTTACTGATACACTCCGAGTACACTTTTATCTGAGGGGGGCAGGAAAGGAGCTGTGATGAGGAGCTCACCTCTGTACACTGAACTGAGTAGTGCTTTGATACCATCCTATGGGGAGTTTAAGTACTCTGCAGTGTTTGGTAATGCCTAATGCACAGCCCCTATCCCCATTTTTATGAGGATAATAAAAAAAATAGAGTGCAAAAAAGAAAAGTGTCTCTAAAAATAATGCTCTTTTCCAATGGGCAAGTACCTGAGCATCGTCCTTTACACACATGAACTACCATAGGTTACCTATGTTTCTCAAGGTTGATACACAACACTGTGATGTATCCACAGAGAACAGAATTTGCTGGACAGGAATCCTGCCCCAGTTCAAAGCAGGGAGTGAGCAGATATGCGAATGAAGAAATTATATATGCTACTCATTTACCAGCCCTCAGAGGAGTCCTAATAGCAGAAGCTGATTACACATACGGAAGGAAGAAGGTCCTATATCTAATTAAACATGTTGGTGGGTGCAGCACATCTTCCTGTGCTAGGAGCAAACAGAACAGGCACTATGCAGATAAAACTAATTGTAATGCATCTCCTGGCCAGATTAACAGGACTTAACGCTCATTCTGGTTGGTAGCATTTCTAATCAGACACTGAAAGACACTGCCTGAGATTATCTGTGATTAAAAAATAAAGCCAATTAAATGAGCATACAAATACCCTAGGTATATCTTCTTTGTTTGTTCTTTCTCCACACTGAACAGATGTGTGCATTAGTTAGTGATGACTAGATATTTCTGAAACTGTGTTTGTTTTCCATTTTGTTTGAAGCATCTCCACTGGAACCAGATTTGTTTGTTTACCTGGTGTTTGACAAATAGTCTCTGGCACTCAGTTATCAGGGATTCATGCTTGCATTTCCTATTGGAAACCCAATTCCCCTAATTGGTGCTGTAAGCAGGACAACACAAGAGGTGATTTTGCCTCCAGGCTTTTTTAACTGAGTCTGGTATTGGTCATGTTTTATTGGACTCTAATAAGACTGGGATCTCTTTCATCATCTCTCCTAAGACTTAGGCTTTCCTTTTCTTTCTTTCCTCCCTCTTTCACATACTCTCACACACAGTTTACATTTAAAGGAATATGTTGATCTTAACGACCTCTTGAAATTTACCTTGGGGCTAATCAAAGGCTTGCTGTGTTTTGCTGGCTATATCTACCATGATACTGGATAATTCACAGCCTGCTTTAAAGGCTTCAAACTAGGTGATTTACCCCATATTAATGTGATGCTTTTGCATTTTAATAGGCTTATGTTAATATTTTACAAAATGATAAAGCATACATCTGAATTCTCCAGTGACAGGGAATGATGGTATGAACAACATAATTCCAGTAAAGGGCAGCCAATAACATCAGATTTATGACTGTTGCTAGAGCATCTGCTGTAAGCTTGGACCAGACCAAACCATTTAGTCAAGTTTTACCCCTATTCTGATTGCTCAAATGGCTTTTCCCAACCCATCTCACACTCCATATAAAAATACTCAGGCGTAAGAGAAAAGGTAGGGCATTCTGAAAGTAGAACTAAGCTTCCTGAAACTGTTTTAGCATAGAGGTCTTATATCCCTTTGAGAAAAGACCTTTGAGAGAACAAAAGGGATTTCATCACTGATGCTGGAATTTCAGGAAGTAGTACTCATGAGTGGGGTCGTATTTTTCCAAATGAAAGGGAGGCAGCCTGTCAGTAAAGCTTAATGTGTAAGGCATCTGTTCCACACTGAAAACCAGAAAGTGCAGGCCAGGCAACGTGAACCAATTTCCTTCCCTTCAGCTACACAGCAACTTTGAGTTTCAGCTACTCAAAAGGTCACATTTACACTTTTACCAGCCTCTCAAGGGTGAAAAGAAATAGCATTTCTATCTTAAAACCTGCTAGTACTTGACACTGGTGGGGCTGCACCTCGAGTACTATGCTCAGTTTTGGGCCCCTCAATACAGGAGAGACACAGAGGCTCTGGAGCATGCCCAGAGAAGGGTAGAAAAGCTGTGGGGGATCTGGAGCACAAGTCTTAAAAGGAATGGCTGAAGGAATTGGGATCATTTACTCCAGAGAAGGAGAGCCTCAGAGGAAACGTCAGGGCTCCCGACAACTCCCTGAAAGGAGGTTGTGGTGAGGTGGGTTCAGTTCTCTCAGGTTACAGTAATAAGACAAGAGGGAACGGCCTTAAGCTGTGCCAGGGAAGGTTCAGGTTGATATTAGGAAAAATTTCTTCTTGGAAGAGCAGTGAGGTACTGGAACACTTTGCCCAGGGAAGTGGTAGAGTCACCATCCCTGGAAGTTTTCGAGAAAAGGGTAGATGTGGCAATGAGGGATGTGGTTTATTGAGCATGGTGATGGGTTGACAGCCCTGAACCTTCTGGTAGATGGCAAAATGGCAAATGAACTTCAGTTCCGCTAAAAGCAGCCTAACACACAAGGGAGAAAGGGAAGAAGGGGGAAGTTGAACTGCTCACCCATTTGACAGAGTTCTGAAGGAATTCAGTTAACTCAAACTCTGAAAGTGCAGTTTGCTGACAAATTGAATGGAAAATGGTGGCTCTCCATCTGAACACAACAAAAGGCTATTTAAACAAACTAACAACAACAAAAAAAAGACAAAAATTGTAATAGGGAAAGGAATGGACAACAGTAAATAAGCGTCACATAAAACTGCTTGTAACATGGGTTGCAGACTGAAATATTATTTCCCTACACTGATGGGCAAAACAATTGCACTTACTGATTTCAAAAATAAAATTTTGTTCCCAAAGAAGAAAAACACTTCTATTTTTCTCACTTGACTTCGTATTTCGTAGCTCTGACAGATACAAGAAGGCAGCACTTAACAAGGTAAAAAATTTAGAAATGCTACAATTTTGGACGCTCAGGTGCTCACCTAACAAAAAGAAAATTCATGTTCAGCTTGTGTTTTCTGACTTGTAGCAAAGGTGCAAGCCTGCACTTCACCTGCTCCAACCCAGTTCCTCAAGTGCCAAGTAACATAAACAATCTCTAGCGTAATGAACACAGAACGCACCATGGACCATCTGCTGCTGGTTTCTAAATGGATTGCTAGCAATTATAGAACTCACCTGGGATATAAGAGGTTTTCATTCAATGTTAATTCAGGCAACCATGGTAGCCTCTGGCTTACTGGCTGTTCTGGGTGTAGAGCTGCTTGTCTCCAGAAAACTGAGTTTGTGCTTGAGAGATTTTAATGGCAGCTAGAATTGTTTGTTAAGACACATCAGCGTTAACAGCAGCAAAGGTATCTGCCAGTTCTTCTGGCTACCTCTAAAAAGATATTACAGAATTACTCTTCACACCACATGCAACTGAACTGCAGAGACTGTGACTACACTTCAAAAAACAATGACACAAAAAGTGACAAAACATTTAGAAGGATAACAATACCATCTGGAATCGAAATCAGTACCATTAATGCATAAACTGGACACATTATAATGCATGGCTGGTATTTTAAGCCAGTTCTTCCTATTAGTTATTGCAAGGAGATGTAATACAGTTTATCCTATCCCTGTTAAACTTTGGGTTTTCTGGATCTACTCTGAAACATCTGTTTTAGAGTATATTTGTTGTCTCCATGTTATGGGAGTTTCTTACCACTCATCTACCTTACAGGACCCCCAGAACATTTTTTCCAACACTGTATGACTTAAATGAGATATGATATATGATCAGAATGTATGATGCTGACAGTTTTGTTTTATTATCTCTACAGCGATGGCTTCTTACTACTCTTCACTCATTTTCTTAGCCAAAGTACTCGATTGTCTCATTCAATCATCTATTTAATGGAATTCCTTATTTAACACAATAAAAGACCTATCTCGATTAAATTCTCTCTCTTTAAACAAAGATAAACAATTTTCACAGTGGGTCTTCAACACTCAGCTGAAGTATAACCAAACAGATGTCAAGAAATGGTAAGAAGCATCTTAAGAAGCTACTTAAATTATAAGTGGCTTTGTATAGTTTTTACATTTGCATCTCTTCCACTTTGAGTGGCAAGAATGGAGTCTTGCTCTTGAAGCATGAGTATGTTTTATCCGTATCTATTTATTTAACAAAGAGAAAATGATAAATTAATTAATTAAAATCTTTTTGAAAGAAAATGATCAAGAAAGGACCGTCAGATATTGCTGCTACGGTGCTCCACATGATGAGAAGTTGTTGCTTGGGAACCTTAAGAGCCTTGCTCTTTGCCATTAAACAGCAGAAGGGCTTTCAGCTGTAATAACCTTGGATAGTTGTAATGGCCAGGTACATACACTCTGCATTACATGGAGGAATTGAAACCATGCCTGGCATCTTTAGGTGCTAATGCTAAGCAAAAAGAAATAAATAATAAAAAAATCTATGGTAATGATTTTTAATGCTTTCTGAGTTTCCACTTTACGGCAGGGAATAGTTTCATAGTTACAGGGCAGCTAATGAAACAGGGCCATAGTTTTAATTAAGTGGTCAAAGAGCTTTTAAAATTGAAATGCCAAAAAGTAACTATAGTAATGCATTTAACAAAAACAGCTTGCAGACTCTAAAGAATGGGGCTAGAATGGCTAAGGCAGGACAAAGCAGGTGATAATCATCTTGTTATGTATGCCAACATCACATTAGGACTTAGAAGAAATCTTCCTGCAGCTTTATCCCAGTATTTCTCTACCTATTCACCCTGGACTGGGAGAATAAATAATTCTTTTTCTTTCTGAAGCAGCCCGTCACATACTTGAAGGCTTAGTTCAATTCTCTTCATCTTTGTCTTCAACCAATTCATTTCTATGCTTAGATCTCCTCTCTCCAGCACTGCATCTGTTAAGCAGTCAGTACAATAAAATCAGTCATCTACTTCATGCTTTCAACACTGTCAGCAAGTGGCAAAACCAAAGTAACTTGAGAAAAAAGTATCTTTCTGCTGTTTCTCAAACTGAACCACTTAGAACCTACATGCTAAGGAACAAGAGCATAAAGAGAGGCAATGTCAGTAGAGGAGTGATGTTAGAGGGAAGAAGATGTGAAATAAGCTTAACAAGATAAAACAAGGCTGAACAGGGTTAATAAAAGTTGCTCCTGAGGGACTGTGAGTAATTTTATAGAGGACTGCTGGCTGCATGTCTACTGGACAAGATAATGCAGTGAAAGACAGCTAAGAAAAGCAAATTAGCAAAAAGTTGAGAGCTGTTTGGGAAAACCAACCTTCTTTGCAGTTAAAAAACAGTGCACCAGTTTGCTTTCAAATAGGTAATCAGTGCATTTTGGTTTGTTGATGGCAGGCAGATAATAGATAGCCAAGTTCAGCTTAGCAAAAGTGACTGTGAAGTGATTAATACTTAAAATACTTGAGGCAGAATAACTAGAAGTGCAAGGTGTAATTAAGAAAGGAAAGAATACCAATAGGAATGGTATTTGCACCTGGTGAGAAAGAGCATGTTGTTGACATGGTGCATTTGCTACAGATGGTAACTAAGGTGGGTTATTTGTGAGAGAGATCAACAAAATACAGAATTTCTAAGGCTCTTCTGAAGATCTGATATTTAAAGATGCATTCAAGTCAGAGCATACAACATTATAAGTCAGTTGAAGGATGTGGGAGATGAAATTTCATATCTTAATCAAAATACATTAATAATAGAAATGGGAATTCACTGGTTATTTAAACAGAATGTCATAACTCTGCTATAATAGCTTATTTTAGAACTACTGGGGTAGCTCTCCTGTCTAAAAATGAATTTGCAGTAAACTTCTCTTGTACTGTGCTTCACAATTTAAACAGATTTTTATTTAAGTAAATAAACTGAAATAATGAGCACAACTAATGAGGAACTTAAATTTTCTGGGAAATGATATCTTGTGCTGCATAGAAAATAAGCCAAACACATGGAAACAGTTTACGTGTAACATTAATCAGTGCATCCAATGTGTATGTATCACTACTAAATAACATTTGGGTTTCAATATTCACCATCTTTCAATGATTCCACTTCCGTTTTGCACACCCTGCAGCAAAAAAATACACTTTAAATAGATGGCCCAGTAAGTAAACCAATCCA
Organism: Perdix hodgsoniae; assembly: GCA_035772895.1. Taxonomy (NCBI): domain Eukaryota; kingdom Metazoa; phylum Chordata; class Aves; order Galliformes; family Phasianidae; genus Perdix; species Perdix hodgsoniae. The sequence continues at coordinate 5,291,236 of JAPSGF010000030.1, read as the reverse complement.
ATAGCAAAGAAAGCATAAAAACCTGTTCAGATGTTCACACTTTTTTTTGGTCACTACTAAGGTATTTAACAAGTTCAATGAAGCAGTAGCCACTACTTTCACTTCTAAGGTCACTGATGTTCAGTGAGGCCTTCAAACAGCAAACTGAGCCAAATAATACAGTCATCTTCAGCAGTGCTTCCACCACCTTCTCAGTCAGCTCTACTGTATATTCTAGAAGTCCTGAAGCACACATCATTACAGCCCAAGCCTCCTATTTCATTTTTCATTAGATTCATTAGATTCGGGTGTGAAAGAATAGGTTATTGTGGAAATTAGCAACACTGGAAAGCACTCAGAAAGAGAGGAATGGAACAATCATTTTAAGGTATCCAGTTATGTTTTATGTGATAAGCTAAATCATTAGCACCCTCTCAGAACATCCAGATGAAACTGGACATCCACATCTCAGAAAGGCAGTTCGTTGAGATTTCCAAATGAACATTAAACTGCCTCATCAGAAGGAGTGACCTTTTAAAAAAAAAAAAAAAGTCAGAAGAATATTCTCCTGCCCAAACTAACAGTAACAGCTTCTAAGCAACCACCTGTTGTGGTTTTTAAGAACTACCTTTACTATCAAAACCTCAGCAAATTAAGTTTATTTCTCTCTTATCACAGTTTTCTCATCAAAGCCACACTCAGCTGAGCTGTGAGGACAGCATGAATCACAGCTGCTGTAATGAATACCTACCCTGTAGCTTTTGATCCATGTGCTAAATATGTACAGCTATGTCATAAAATGCACTCAGGCAAATTAATTCTTGCTTCCTACAGAACACAGTCCTGTGCTAGGAACAGCTGAATGCCACAGGCTCTTCATGGAGAATCCTGCACCTTAAGGAATCTCAGCAGAAATTGTCTCTGCTGCTGAGCTCTGCTAGAAATCCATTTTGAGTTATTAACAACAATGTAAGGATCTATGATCAAGGAGTTTTTAAACAACTGTGTCTAAATTAGCTCAAAAATAAGATTCATTTTCTTAAGCCTGTGGAATCCCACAAAAGTACGTAAAGAAGTACTGCGTCTCCACAGATATGATCTCCCACGTGCAAGGTTCATAGAAGAGGAGGATAAGAACAAGATTGTATGGGGAAAAGAAATGAAAATTAACATTAGTGTGGGGCACAGTCATGCTCTGTCTCATATTTGCTGGATTTCTGAGGTATGTTTTGGTTCTTCATGACCACTTCTCTTAGGAAAACAGCAAGAATTCTGAAAGTTGGGTGTAACACAGGAAAGTTCTCAGTAAATCAAAATGGCACCGTTCAGTTAGATTCCTTTTGCAACTCAGAATGAAATGAGTTACACTGCAGCTAAACCAAGCAAAGATATTAGTGTAAGGAAATGAAATTGCAGTTGACATTTTGTCTTCAATAGCCGCTAAACTGAGTGACTTCAGACAGAAGAAGTAATCTCAGATAGGTATACAAACTGAGAGAAGAATTTCTTGGTGGTAGCCCTGCTCAGAAGGGCTTACAAGTTCTGGTGGATGAAAAATTAAACATGAGCCAGCAGCCCCATGCTTGCAGCCAATAGGGTCCTGGGTTCCAACAGAAGAGGGTGACCATCAGGGAGCGGGAGGGGATTGTTCCCCTCTATTCTGCCCTTGTGGGGCCCCATCTGGTGTACTGCATTCAAGCCTGGGGCCCCCAATACAGAAAGATGTGGAACTGGTGCAGAGGTGGGCCTTGAAGATGGTCAGAGGGCTGGAGCATGTCTCCTATGAAGTCAGGCTGAAGGAACTAGGCTTGTTTGATCTGGAGAAGAGAAGGCTGTGGAAAGACCTCCTTGTGGCCTTCCAATATTTAAGGGGAGTTTATAAACATGAAGGAAATGAGTAGACAGTGATATAACAAGGGGTAATGGTTTTAAACTAAAGAAAGGGAGATTTATATTGGATGTCAAAGGGAAATTTTTTACTGAGAGAGTGGTGAGGTGCTGGAACATGTTACCCAGAGAGGCTGTGGATGCTCCATTGCTGGAGATGTTCATGCATTTTTTGCATGGGGCCCTGGGCAATCTGATCTAGTATTGATCTAGTGGCTGATAACCTTGCTAGTGGCATGGGACTTGAAAATTGATGGTCCTTGAAGATTCTTACAACCCAAGCCATTCTATGATTCTGTGACCAAGGTAAAGGCAGTCAAACAGTATGTGAGCGACAATAATTTCTGTTTTCTTCAGTATGGGAATTTAAACTGATGACTTTCTGGGCTGAAGATGAAAAGATTACAGAGAATGCAGATAATCCTTCCCATAGAGGCTTGGAGTTCACATTCCAATATTTGAAATAGCAATTTTAATTCTCATGGCAGCTCTTGGGAACTAGCTGACCAAAGGTAAATAGCCAGCTTGCCTCTTAATGAGCATCTGAATACCAATTTGAACTAAACTTAGATTTGTGTGGAAGGGATGCTGCTGAAAGTACATATGCTATTTTCCATACTGTAGAAGATTAAAATGTTTAACTGAAAGGAAACAAAAAATTCTCTAAAGTTTGTTAAATAAATTCATAATAATCAGGTATGTTTTCTAATCAACTTTTTTGCTTAGTCAATTCAGCATTTATATTCAGGTACCCACCCCAACATGTAAATAGGTACTATGTTCCTAAAACATAAATGATCATTTTCATTTTGCAGGTGTGTAAATGTAATTTACAAAGTTTTTAGGCTTATTTCATGTAAGAATAAATTCCATACTTGAATGCGATTTATTTTGTTACTGTTGTAAACTAGTATGAACATCCTGAAAATATTTTGTCCTCATTCCTTCAAAATCATGTCTTAATACATTCAGTATTAGATTTCAATCTCTATTCACACTTGGTAAATGAATTAAAACATTCTTGATCTACCACCATTGGTAGCAATGAAACATGAACTGGATGGCAAATCAGTGAAATGTTACTTATAAAAGGACACATAGAAATATATGTTAATTTCACTAAATCACTGCTAGTTACAGTATGATGTAGTTGTGTGGCTTCCTCTGCTAGTGAAATACAACATTGAGCTCTTGACAAATAAGATCATTTATCCAGCAATCATACATGGGTGAGACAGGAAATGATTTATTTTTCTCCCTTTCCTTGTAGAAATATAGATGCTCCCACTGACACCATCCAGGTGGCACGCATTGGATACTAATAGTCTCTATTAATTTCACCTGGATAGCAGTGGCCTCAAGAACTAGAAGGATCATAAAACCTCTGTTATGTGAATATTATACCATGGGATTTTAAAGTGGCACTTAGAACTCTGTTGTATTAGATAGTGAAGGTACAGTGAAGGTTTCAGCCTCTAGTTATATGAAACCAGAAGGGCTTTCCACCAAGCAACATTCATAGCAGAATTGTCAACAAGGTGAAAGTGAGCAAGAATGTAGTGTTATAAGAAATCTTATACCACTCATAGTCTCATCTGCAAGTGGCTCAAGTAGTCTCTATGAACAGTAATCAAAAAAGAAGCTATAACCCAGCAGTTAGTATAACTGATATAGTATATATGAAATTAAAGACTGTTTACCACTGAAATTACATTCCTGATGCCTTGAAAGTAGGAATCACATAAGCAGAAAGGTAGAAATTGTGTGGGTATGAACTTGAATGTAGGTGACTACAGTGGTTCATAACTATGAACTATTTCTTTAGCATATGTCTTTATTTCTCTTAAGGACTAAGGTTAACAACAGTTCTTATGTTTCTTGCCTTCTCCTCTTTTGCCACATAACTGCAAGACTGTTTCATTTCAACTGGCCAAAAAGGAGACAGTGCAGACTGATCACCAAATACTTTTTCCAGCCTTTAAGATAAGCGGGGTTAAGAAATAGAAGGAAAATTAAAGAAGAGGAGGGGGAGTACGCAGCGATGCTTAATGCCTGTGGCATTATTTCTTTTAGCAATGAATGCTAAACAATTTTCAAACTAAGATCACAGTTGAACAGACAGAAAACGAAAATGTCATTTTCCCTGTGAAGTTCTCAGAAAGATGAACCTGTCAGGAGGTAGAGAAATAGGTCACATGCAAGTTAATGGAAAGTAATAAATGGAATACGTGGTGCCGCAATGCTTCTCAATTAAAAGTTCACATGCTGAATGCCATTTAAGCTGACAGATACTCAGCTCTTATCAGCCTGCGTATTTAGGTTCTTTGCATTTATAAAGGCTGCTGTTTATTCCACTGGGTAGCCTGTGAAATCCTCCTGTTGCATTTGTTAGTCAATAATAATTGAAGTATAAAGCAGTGAAATGCCAGGATTCATAGGAAAATGTTTCATGGGAGGATGTCTTTCCATTACAGATGTTCAGGTGCTTCAGAAGAAACTGATGTTAGAGAAACATGTCACTAAACAGACATGAACTAACCATCACTCTTTGGCCAGAGTGGTTACCATCTCAAGAGGCAGCTCCAACACACCTTTTTAGCAGATCAAGACAAAAAGGAGAGGTTTGAAATGTGATATAGAGCTTCATATCTGCATGATGTGTGGTAGTACTGCAATCCAGATCCTGCTATAGAGATGGGATGGTAATAATGAACTGCCTGAAAGGGCTGTACATACTAACTGCTGGGTTGTAGCTTCATCCTTGTTTTATTCTGTCGCATGAGATGGATTACTGTTTACAGGGATTACTTGAACCACTTGCAGATGAGACTAAACAGTGTAGCATTTATCTGGGAGAGATGACTTAAAGCTGAGGATATGAAACAGAAAGATACCACAGGTAGCACAGTATAGTACAGTACCTAAAATTAGGAACGTGGCTGCAGCACCTTGAGGAGAAAAGTGTTAACATCAGAAGGGTGCATTTTTGATATATATGTATATCTGAGCTCTCATTCTCCCCCCCCCCCCCATTGCTTGACTTGGAGCTCACATTAAGTAAGTTGTCCCTCTTAGTAGATTAAGCACTTCACAAAACTCCTTTGCCTCAAGGTGACAGTGAGAGTCATCACCTATGTGACTACTTGCTAGCCCTCAAACTTGCTCAGGCAATGAGAGTTCCGCTTTGCAGCCCTCCTCAAGGTCTGGGATCTTAGTCATACCCTTCTTTCAGCACAAGGTACCTGCATTGTGTCAGAGCTGGTGGAGCAGCTCTGAGCTGGCCAGCTGCTAAAGGCAGCAACCAGAGGCAGCCTGACACTGCAGGAATGGTCCACCGCTATGGGGTGGAAATGATGAGTACAGTACTCTGTACTGTGACAAACAGATGCAGGCTGCTAGAGTGCCACCAGCAGACTGAATGAAACAGAAACACACTCCGTGTTTGGTAGCTTTACTGGCCAAGAACAGAGCTGAGACAGATACCAGTCGTTTCCTTGCTCAATCTGGAAGGTTGCATGCACATGCAGAAGTCTAAACACAGGCTGCAGATGTTTACACTGCCAAAACCTTAATGGGATGTTTCATTTTGAGCAAACATTTCTTTGTTCAACTGATCATTTTAGCTCTTTCTCCCTATCTGGCTGCAGAAAATACATCTCAGTGGCTAAGTGCCAGATCAATGAATGTAAATAACAAACCAAGACACTCAACAGTCAAAGAAAAACAAGCTGATCCTGCTGGGGCTCTGTTTTCAACAGACCCAAGATCTACACTGCTCTGGCAGTCAGGCTGGCAAATATCAAAGCCAGGAATAAAGGAAAAAAAGGTTGTAGGACCTGTAATATTTGCACAATTGCACAGATGCGTTTTCAGAGAGGTTACAAATGAAAGGGGAAAGAACTGTGCATCCTTAGCTTACAAATATACCAGTGTGCTCTGATATCTGATAGTATGAGGAACCAAAATATCTGTGTTTTTTTTATTTGAACAAAACAACACCATAACCAAGCGTCAAAGTTCGGCCCTAGTTTTGCTGCTTTTAACCCTTCCAGGTTGTTTATGTTCTAAGGATCTAAGCACTAAAGATTTTGTACTAAATTATAACTGATTCTTCAGTGCAGATGAGAAATTAGGTACCACTGTGCCTGCCACCCCTCCACACACAGTCTCTGGCTTATTTATGTTGTCAAAAGCTTGATAAGGGTTATTTTTAAACTGTTTCTAAATGTAACTTGTAGACAGTTAATATTTAAGTACTGTCTACATTGCACACAATGAAATGGGAGCGTGCTTTGGAAAAATCTGATTGACTCTGCCTGCCTGCTAGCTTAATGCAGTTTGATTTTGATATCATGTAAATAGAGCAGAGTGATGAAAAACAGTTATACTAAAGGTCTCTTTTTGCAGCTTGCTTATTTTGGGATGCAGAAGCATGCATCTCTCTATCCCCTTCTCTTTTAGAGAACATGACTGCAAAATATGCAGCCAAGATGACTTTTCTTCATGTTGTAATTAAAAGAAATCTAAGTTACAGGCTATTACTTTGATACTGCTAAACCACAGGGTGCAAATTTTAAGCTTGCATATACTGCCAGCAGAGATGTCAGTAGAGCAGTGGTGAATTCTCTAGGAAGAAAGAACCTCACAAAGCAATATGTGACACGAGGGAAAGCTGTGGACCAGCTGGACCCAGCTGTCCTGTGGTTGCTCAGAGGGTGTTCCACATTGTTTCACCTGCCTGACCCTCTTTAGCATCCAGGCAGATCAAACTGCACTGTGACATGTATAAAGTGGATTCATGTTACAAAGAGAGTTGTATGAAGCTACCAAATTCTTTTCTGTGTGATTCTGGTTTTAAGTAAAGGTTTCTAGGGTGAAAGGCTAATGCATTAACTCATTGCATCAAGCACATCTTATTATGCAGAAGCTAATGTTAATACACTCAATTAGCTACATTTTTACAGATCTGATGCTTTCACAGACATTTTTCCTTGTGCTAATTGTACTATTTGCATCTTTTATCAATTTATCATTTAGTCTGTGTCAAAAATTCCTTTTGAAGAAACAGCAATCAGGTTGTTATTAAAACATAGATCACCAAGAATGCAAGGAATGTAAGCTGTGGTAGATTTGAAGAGGATGCTGCTCTTGGCCCCAGTGGGCCACAAAGCCAAACAAATGAGTTACCTGCTGCAATTTTCCTCTTCTCCTCTCAGCACATGCAACCACATCTGGCACTGATTCTGGCTTCTACACAATATTTTGATATTACTATGAAGAACTTAAAAACACCTGTAAATACCCTGAGTAAGCACTCCTGGCATAGAGAACAGTTTGCAACAATTCAGCCTCAAAGGATGCATCCCAGGCTGTGTCTGAAGCATATTGTGCTGAAGCAGCTGAGATGGCTCGTGGATATAACTGTTTTTCCCACCCTGAGAGGAATGCAGGATGAAGTGTGGGGAGCCTTGAAGAAGCCTGTTGCTCACATTTACATAAACTAATGATGTACTCTGTATACAAACAAGACAAGCTGATGTATCAGCAGTGATGGGCCTGATTAGTTTTTAATGATGATGAAGGCACCACTTTGTTGGTTTGCACTGAGCTTTATAAGCCAAATTTGCAGTGAGGCAGTTGAGGTAAAAATGTTTTCAATGGTACATTCAGCTATGCAGTGGCATATAGATGATGTATAAGTCTTTATGTATAAATCTATAAATTTTGCATCAAACATATGCTACTGATTGTCCCCATGCTTCATTCAGGGAGCAAATGTGCCTCCCTTCAGGTCTATACACTAGCTTCCTTCCCAAGAAAATCACAAATCTGAAAGTGGAAACAGTACCTGGGCCTGTTTCTGTCCTGGACACATCATGAAATGTCTAAAAGCTTTATACACAGGAGCTGAGAAGTGCCTCTGGCTCAGTTAACTTAGACATGGCAGCTGCCATTACCTGTCAGTTGTACTCTCAAAGTAGGGGAGCTTCTATCTTTTTACAGTGGTAGTTATAAGACAGCTCCTATTTTATGAGAGCAATAGATGCAGTGCATGAAGAGAATTATTTTAACATGGATACAATACTGTATCTTTGCTTGATTTGTTAGCTCTCTAGATACAGACATTGCCAGCCTGAAGAAAAAAAAAAAGAACTGTTACTTCATGTGCATAGAAGAAGCTTTCGATTTCCAGATAGCAAAAGAAAAATGGGAATGTTCAACATTGCCTAGCCTTTTCAAGGCACTAAAACACATATTACTTTCCAGTGCTGTGAAGACATAGTGTTAGAAAAGGATTGGCTTTGACCACGACTACAAAGAATCAACTCAGATGTGATTCTTAAAGCAGAAGTACCTATTACATTCTTGTCTGGAAGTGGGTGAGAAATATGTTTTTCTCCTGCAAGAAAAAAATCTCCTACGAGAGTACAAGATCTCAAAATTGCTCCAATTCCCCCAAGACACCTATAAAAATCACATCAAGACGTTGTGATAGGGCAGATACATGTTACTAATCCACTGTGATCTACTTTACCTGGAAAGATATCTTACTTGTCATTTCAACATATAGGTTTTCCTAAATATCCAGACTCTTCTCATTTGGAGTGATCATAAAAACTCTCTTATAGCCTCAATAGGGCAAAGTGCTTGGTGGACACTCCCATAACATGGCTGGTGATGCCACCTCTTCTCTGCCCACAGGAAATTGCGTCAATGTAATATCCTTTAGACAACGAACTTTTCCCAACTCCAAACTATAAGGAGAATTCCTACTTCAGTCTTCAGGCACAGATCAGATGGATACATAGAGGGACACTGAGTCTTGTTTCCTTCTGAAACCAGTAAAAATGAGGAACTGTGCTTCAGTAGGATAGTGGCAGGACAGACCCAGCCCAGTCCCCAGATCAGCTGCAGCTGATCTTACTAGTCACTGGCTGACACTAAAGCAGTGGCACAAAATGCTGTGAATAGCAGAGAATGCAAGCCAAAAATGAAAGAAAAGTATTGTTTGGTCTGTTTAGAACCACTACCATTTTCCCTCTCCCTTGCATGAGAGGTAAACATTGCTAGCTGATGCTGACCCTGACCCACTCCCAAAACCCACGTTCTGCATAGGATCAGTTTATCCTGTTCTTTCCCAGTATATCATGTTACCATTACAACTGAGAGAAGGATCTGTTTACCTTTCCCAGTGAGATACAAGGACATAGCATTGAGAATGTAGCATTAATTTGCATTGGTTGCAGATTACAGTCCAGTTAGTACATGGAGAGAGGAATACTTGTGCAAATAAATCACAAATGGTATGACAAATACTTTTAGAGAATTTTTTCTTATACAGTGCATTAAAAGGAACCTTACCTTTAACTACTGAGAAAATAATTTCTCCTGATTTTTTAAAGCCTTATCCAGTCCTCTTAACATAATTTCCTGAGCTTTGAACTCAATGAGTCTTCTAATAATGTTCTTAAATGAGGGAAGGAGGTAATTTTCTCTCTCGCTGCCTTTAGGGGATCATCAATCATGCATCACTCATAAGAGTTAGCATTGCACCATGGCTGCTTTTTTTCCCTTCAAGAAGCCTAATTGTGCATGGAGGAAGTAGAGTAGAGTAAAAGGTTTCATTTATAAATTGCACATTCTTTGTGTAGAATTGCTGTACCTCCTGTAGGGCAATTTTCATATAAAACCCTACACTGATTCAGATCCCCAGCCACAATAACTTTTTTATAACCTTTCCTCCACCCACTGCCACTACATATTTCTAAAACAAGCAAATTCCATGGATGTTATAAGGACAGATTATAAATGAGTTGTACTGTGATAAGGTGGCAGAAGATGCACTTATTAAATCATGTGATAATGCAAGAACTGAGCCAAGCTACATTTATCTAAACCCCAATAAACTGGCATCAAAATACTAAGAACTGGTTTCACTGATCATTCATTCCCAAACATCAGCGTGTTCAGTAGTTTCTGTATTAAAACACTAAAATTAGTATGCTACACTTTCCCACTTAAAAAGTGGATTATATCACACAAAATGTGATGGCCTTCATCTGAGCCTCCAACTGATCTTCCCACATTGCAAAAATCAATATTTGCATTTATTTGCACATTAGTAACTGCAATTAGTATCAGGCAAAAATTAAGTGCAATTAGCAGTAGGTGATTAAAAGAAACCAAATCCAAATACTAACTATACAAAATGGCAGTAAATGTACCTGAAGAAATAACACGAAATCATCTCTAAATCTCACTGTTTGTTGGAAAAAAAAAAGCTTCTGCACACAGGATGGTATTTTTTTCCAGAAAATAAATCAGATATGGAGCAAAGTGCTTTCCTGCTTGTTTACAGAGATCTGTTTCTTGATTACAACAGTGAGACATCTCCACTCAGCACTCCATAAAGGAGCATGAAGGGCTTCCTCAGACTGAACAGTCCCAAGGAAAGTTCTGATTCTTTTATCTGTTTTTCAACTTACTTCTTCCTCTCTTCTCACACACCTTTCCAGTCAAACAACACTCTCTGAACTTCATTCACTCCTGGAATAAACATTTCTAAATGGCCTTACGTGAACATTTGCTGTGGGCTGCCCCATGCCTATGTTTTGGCGCAGAGACCCTGCAGTTTCATAAAGACGCTTATTTGTTTCTAAAAGCCCACAGAAAAGGAACACATTTTCTCACTGTGGTTTCACCACACTTTAAATCAGTCATTCATGAAGTATATATAGTAGCAGCAGCAGGGAGCAGTCTACACTTGAGGCTAGCAGTCTCACAGAAATACTGTGCAAGTGTGTCTTACCGCTTTCTCCTCATCCATGTAAGACTTGAATAACTGGCGCTGCTTCACGCGTGTCAGAAGACTGCTCTGCAAATTTGTTCTGAGTGAAAAAGAAAATATTGGTTAAATGCACACGCTCACCATGACTGTTTTTCCACCTTTTGAACTCTAGGACAGATTTTTAAAGCAATCAGCTCTAAGTGCAAACGGTGCCCTGCTGCCACTTAGTCTCCTTTCCCAGGAAGCACATTTGCCAAGTATTATTTGTTTATTTCTCTCAGGACAGAAATAAGCATTCAGCATAGGAAAGTTAATACACTTTATAATGACAAACCAGGGGTTTAAATGAGCATGAAAATTTGCTGAGGCAAAACCTTTAAAATGATTTTAAAGCTCTAATAGAATTCCTTGCATGCATTCAGAACATGTATGCACACAGCACTGACCCAGGACTCTGTCAGTGCTGTTTCTATTATCATTATGACTTTGCAAGCCTTATTAACAAGAGTTCAGTGGAGTAGTTTTAACTACTGTGAGAAACAAATATATTTTGCACATTCCCACTTTTCTTGAGAACAAGTCTTTAATTATTGCACAGTCTTTGTGGAACAAGGCAATACCACAAGCAACAGAAGAAATGCAGTAATGTAAGATTTGGGCACTGACCAAACAGACATAATGCAGAGATACCTGTGCTACCTGGCTGAGCAGCAGCAATCCACACAAGCCCGTATGTGCCAAGCATGGTAATTCACCATGCAGAGACTGGGATCAGTTGAATTACTCCTGCCAGTGCTGTCAAAGCACACTTCAGAAAGACAGAAAAGAGAAGAATCACTGCTTTTAAACACCCCAGTATTTCATATCCTTTTCCTGAGAGGTTTCTTGGAAGTCCTAGCATGTCTTTACAGAGCTCATGCTACGTCCCATGAGGGTAAGTAATCTACTGCAGTGCGTAGTTACTATGTACACCTTTCCATATCTGGGCATTTTTTTCCCCACACACAACTTTCTCCACTCTTCAAATTAAGACTTGGTAATCAACTGTGCAATAGTTTGGGTTTATTTCTTGTACCTCCAGATTTTCCTTGGATCCAAATTCATCTGTAAGTAAAATAGTGAGCTGCTCAGTAAGAAAACTCAACCATTCAATGGAAACTTTCAAGTAGTTGTCAAAATTCAAGCTTAGCTTTGCTTTCCTTCTGCTGCACATAAGCAGCCTCAGTGAGACTTTACTACTGCTTATTTACAGAGCTGATTTCACTCTTCCTAGTGTTTGTTTTCACTGTTTCAAGTACAGCATATAAGCAGCAAACAATTTCTGTGCCTGTGAAGGGGCTCTCTTTTTGTTCAGCTCCCACAGTATGTTCTCCGCTAGGCAGCATTCAGTTTCTAAGCTCTACTCTACCCTTGATATTCTTTGTTTTCCACATCCTCACTCTGGTCTCCATCCAACATAACTCTTTCAAGTGATCTACACATGTAAATGCTAACTGGCTACTGCCTAACCCAAATCTCATGTGTTATTTCAATACAAAGACTTCCCATGACCTCATGGATCCGAACTTTGATGATCGAAAGGGCCTCAATGTTAGATCTGAACTAATGCTCTCTGTTCAAGTGAATTTTATCTTTTTTCCTGAAGTAATTAGCTCCAACGTCAACAAAAAGAGTGTAAGAGGTTTAAAAGATATTTGTAAAAAAAATAGAAACTCTTTTGTTTAAGGCTATTTGCATTTAATTTGAAAACATTTTGAAAAGAATTCTGTTTGGAAATATCAAAGGAAAATTTTGCATCCTAAGGCAATGTCAGATTTTAAAAATATATTTAGCCTTTCAAAGATGGACTATGTTGTTGGCGTATCTTCCCACAAATATAACAATCCCTGAGTCATCATGCTAACCAGTTACACTGAAAGGCCCAAAACATGCAAGATACCTTTACAGATTTAATTATTAGTATCTAGCTTAACAAAGTGAGAACAATTGAGGCTGCAACTACCAAGTTGAATATCTGCCGATCTACTTGTACAAACCTTTTCTCCTAAGAAAATCAATTTAAAAGACCTATTGCTTAGCTAACCACTTACTTCAGAGATAGGAACTTGTAAGAGCATGAATATTTACTAATGGGAACATGGCCCAAGGAGTGCTTTTACCATCCAGTAATGCGATAGTTGCTGGGAGAACTGTTCTTAGTTCATACGCTATCCAGAGACTGATGGCTGTAACAGGAACTACCAAAATCTTAGGTTTTCTTTTGTTTTTGTCCTTATAGAGGTTTTGAAAAGTTTACAAAAATAAGACAGTTTCCTACGTTCCTCATTACCATGAATAGCTAATATAGGATCAGTTCTCAGGAACAAGAAGTGCAAATTGTACGTGTGGACTTTCTCTTTTGTTCTTTTGCTCTCTTTGTAAGACCACAACTGACTGAAAAATATTCTAATTATTTTGTATTTCAATGACCCTTTTCTTTTTTAGAGGTTCACTTCTGTTTCAGAAAAAATATCAGATATTCAGTAATAAATATTTTCTGAATTTAAAATTTAAATAATTCATGTTAAAAAAAAATGCCCCAAACAAGAAATGTTTAGGAAAAAGACCAAAGTGGGATCAAACTATGAGCTCAGACTGGGAGCTGTTCTCATGTAGATGCTCATTCTCTAAGGAATTGAGAGTTTTTGTCTTCCAGAAAGAAGATGACCTCTTATATGCCTCCTTTTTTTTTATTGGTAACTGACTGACTCACAGTTTCTGCTTGACCTCCACTACTCCATTAACATTTTAACTACCTATTATTACAGCTCATTTATTCTTACCAGCTGTATCTTTCTGAAAATGTACATAAGCAACATACCCACAGTGTATTTCAACATCCTATTCAGAACACAGTACTGACATCCACAAATAACGCATTCTGACAGAAATAAATTATCTATTCCACTCCATGTGGCTATGCTAGCAGGAGTTTTCTCTTTGCATTTTTTTTTTAAACAAAGATCAAGTCAATCTTCTTAAAAGGAACCATAGCCTTCTGTGCTGGCGGTTCATAAGTACAAAGCTAGGTACAAACAGAGCGTTTTCAGATAAAGTTAATTCCTCTTCTGCCCTGTAGAAATTGAACTTTGTAAATACATTCCTTATCTAGAAACACAATGCTTCTTGCCTTGCTGGAAGGCAATGTATCATGGCATGGTGTGCAAGAGCAGTGCAACTTACTAGAGAGCGCTAACATTCCTTTGGAGTGAGCACGCCTGGATCTGCAATCTACTGCCAGCTCTTACCACTTACCCAACCTTTTAACTCAAATCCTTTTCTGGGAGATATTTTGAGATCTCGCCCTTTCAGGTGCTCCACCAGTAAGTGAACCAGCTGCGGAGCAGAGCTCCTCTGCACACTCCAGAAACAGCCTTAAATGTGAAGAGAGAACAGTACTATGGGAGCTATATGGAGTGCAAATTTTTGTTGTTGATGTGCAATAGGCCAGCACAAGAGAATCATAAATGCATAAATTTATGTATTGGCACTCCAAAAAGTCACCTTTAAAGACCATCTCTTCTGCAATAATCCTTTAAAAGTCTTTATACCTATCTTTTCTTCACAACAGCGTTGGTTCTTACCGTTTTGTTCCACTCAACTCTCCATGCAGTACATGATCCAGATGGATACCTTCTTTTTTCTTGCCTTCCAAACCCATGTACTGTTTCTAGCACAACACATCTCCAGCTTCTTGCTGTTTATTCACACTCACTACTCCTATTGTAAACATCTTCTCATCTGTAACATGCTGTCTGAAACTGATCATTTCTCTCTGCCTCATCAATTCATTCATTCTTTTCAAGTCATAATCAAAAGCATAGATTTTTCTTCTTGCTCTGTATCTTTACTTCAATGGATTTATGAAAGCCATAATTAACTCACTGCAGAATGACTTCACACAACTACTTCTGTAATTTAAAGTGTTCTGAATCTGTGAGAGTTATTTCTGAGTATATTATTTATGACATCCGTAAAAAAGAGGATAGTTGCATTCCTATGGTCTGACAATAAATCCATCTTCATAACATGACTACATCCTGAAAACAAAGACTCTATTGTGGCCATAAAATAACCTTCATGGATTAACTATAATTTTAGAGTTTAATGAACTGGCCTATATATATATATTTGTTTTAAAAACTGTTTGGATGATCTGAAGGGTAAAGCTCATTTCAGATAAAGATGATTCCAGACATCAGATGAGTCTGACCTTGTCTCTTAGGTCCTTCCTGCACCCTGGCCATTTCATAGTTAATTCAGTTGTGTCAGTAAGTTGCACATTTTATATGAGTTATATGAGTACTGTACTAGGAAAAGTATCACCTCTCCATCTTTGCAACACGGATGGAGAGACACAGATGCTCATGTCCACACTCAAACTGGTCTGTGGATAGGATCTTACTCACTAGTTTCTGCAATAACTACTCTGGTTATTGGGTAGCTGTTTGGTTTTTTTTTAGTGGGCTGTTTTCCAGAATTCACAAGAATTCTGGATAACTGCTTTTATATTCTACTGGATTGAATTATGTCTATAGACTAGTCACATAAACTAAGTACTATTCTAGGTCATGCTCCCTGACAGTAATCTTTCAAAATACATTCTCTGGGAGGGAAGCAGGAAACAGAAGATAAGGAAATCAGTTCAAAGAGAAAAAGGAACCAGGCCACAGCATGCTTAACAGAGATGATGAGGTCAGATGGCTAAAATATATATATATATCTACAGGTAGATATTAATGTGTGTGCAGAAAAAGTAGAGTAGAAGGTTTAATAAAGTCCCAGAAGACTTTGTTACTGCATCTCAAGTGGAAAAAAATAAATGCATAATCCCTACTCATACTGCTTTTAAAAGAGCTAAATCTATTTATCTTCTAGTCTTACCATATCATCCATGGCTGACAGATGGGTGGAATGGGTCTGTGGTGGGAAATATTCTCTCAGTGAGCATGGAGCTGATAACCTAAAAAGGTGAGAACATCTACTTTATGGAGACAATCCTAAGCACCTCTTCTCTGACTTTTGGAAGGCAGATCTCTTCCTTGCAACACAAAGATTTAAAAATAACAGAAAAAGAGTTCTGGTCCCCACACTTGTAAACAGCTAAAAGCACTGTAACACCACCATGGATGGTATGCCCTACCATTCAAAGGAATGGGTGTAACCAGTAAAAAGAGCAAAGCCAGTATCACAAAGCTCCATAAATTAACAAGTTAGAGGACCTTGTCTTAATTTGCTTTGCTCCTTTTTTTTCTAAAGATAGTGGTGATTGTCATGGAAATACAGAAGCACTTAGTAGCAGAAAAAAAAAGAAAAGAACACAAAACAGCAACAAAAAAAACACTGTAAATTTAAAATGTAAATAAAAATAAATAAATGAAAAATGAAAGTGTAAAGTTAATCATCATGGCCTAACAAACTTTCACCAATGCAAGGCACAAAAATTCTCCTGGTAAACTGTATAGTCAAAAGGTATAACCAAAGTATAATAATGAAATAAACAAGAGAGTTATGCAAAGCAAGAGCAAAAAAGAACAGACAGGATGCTTACCTGTTTCATGGGCTCACTCAGGAAACACAAGAGGAGTGGATCTCCAGAAGAGAGATCTTTCCCCACTGGTAGTCAGCTCTTAAATGGGTCTAGGAGAGGTGGAGCCTGGCTCCAGCCCTTCCTGCCGCACAGGTGAATTGCTTTCACCTGTGCTTCCAGGGCTGACACATTGCTGGCCTCAGGTGGCTGATCAGAGGTTCAGGCTGTGACTCAGCAGTTCCCATATACAAACCCAGCCTCCTTCAGTAAAACTGAAAGTGTAATCCTTTCACGTAACCAAATTAATATTCAGAATATAAAGCAGTTTGTACTTAATACATACAATACAAAGAACCAAAGAAAACTTACATTTGTGGATAGAGGGTTCCTGAGCTGCCATAGAAACTCTGAGGCAAAGTTAAGGAACTTTGCCAAAAACTCCATATCAGAAACATGTCTAGAATCTAAAAGCTCTGATTTCACAAGTGCCTTTAGACTTTTCTTGTCAACCTCTGGAACAGGAGCAAAGCGTTAGGAGAAACTAAATAAAACCAAACCTATTATGTTAAGTGCAGATTTCCCAGTTATTCTTGGGTTACAGACAGACACAGAAGAGGGTCTCTGGTCCCATCCTCTGTAGAAAGCATAAGGCAGGAAAAAAAATTGCCAGCACAACTCTTAAAATTATGGACACACTTAGTGGCTTCTAGATGACTGTTTTCAAGTACTACAACACGCAAAATGTTCACGTGCCCCTGCTTGCTTCCAATGTAATCTTGTCAGAATTCAGTGGCATCAGCTGCCATTTCCAGTGGCACAATTTTTCATTCATGATTTCGAAATAATTAAGCTTGCTTGCCATTTCATGACAACCTTCTACTTCATTTTTTAGGCATTCATACTGGTGTTAAAGGGATAAATGATTGAAGCCAGGACAAGCAGAGAATATCCCTGTCCTAACAGAGTGGAAAGAAAGTGATGAAACGAGTAAAGGGGAAATACAGACAACAGCCCAAGTCCTACAGCAATGTATCATACAATATGCATGTATCTAGATATGTTATACAGCTACAAGTTCCTAGTCACTGGAAAACATTATGGATATTCTTGATGGCTACTGAATACTCTTTCAGAATGGTACACATGATTTAATCTGAAAGGTAGCTCAGCACCTCACAGTTGTTTGTTAACTCTTCCTTTCCCAGTGGGATGGGGAGAGAATCAGGGGAAAAAATGAGAACTCCTGGGTTCAGATAAAACTATTTAATAAGCTAAGGGAAAGGGAAGGGTTAACAGTTATGGCTGTATGTATATATATGAATATATGCAACAATATATGCAAGCAATGGTTCACTACCTTCCAGCCAATGCCCGGCTAGGCCGCCAAGTAGCAACTAAGATAAAGGGAATGACAGTATAATGTAAACTAACAGTTTAGAAGAGTTTTGAATGCATGTGTCCATATGTTCTGGATGCACAAACTGTTAAGGAAGGGACCATAATTCACAGCATAAATGGTAGTCCTGTTAACCTCAATTTAACGTCAGAAGAAATACTGCTATGCATGTTACAAGCCCTAGTGTTATGTAAATGATCCACAAATAGAAGAAAATCAGGACACAGAAATAAGCCAGTATGAGTTATTTCAGAGGGAATCTGGGAACAGAAGCCCAAGTATACAAGTACACTTCATACATGTGGTCAAACCAGTGCTGAAACATACACTATGGTTAGTAAAACACAATTCTCAAAGTCACTCACATCTTCTAAGAAAAAAAGATCTTCAATATATCAAATACAGTAATGATTCTGTCAATAATCCATATTCACTGTGCAGCAACTGCTGTGAAACATCACACTTCTCCTTAATGGACTCAGAACTGCAAATACAGCCGTCCAGGAGCACAGGCTCTCTCCTCAGAGCTGTGTGTGCAGCACAGCATTTGTAGAAGCACTTCGATGATTTGGGAGTGCAAGTCCCCCTCAAAGCCAGCACACAGACAAAAGAATTTAATCCACCATCACAGATGCAGGATTCCTTTTCTAAATGGATTGGTGATGAGAGCAGCTTGAATTACAGACATCAGAAAGAGTTATTTCGTTCCGCTAGTTGAGAGGAAAGAACATTTTCCAGTTCTCCAGCAGAAATAGACTTGCTAAAGTCATTAGGATAAAATAGGTCTTGCCTTTAGGAAACCAGACTGACTGCAGGGATGTGCATTTGGCCTGCTTCATAGAGGTAGCTATTTCCCTGCAATTACCTAGGAAGGGAAAAGAAATGGAGGCTTTGATGAACTAAGTAGAACCACAAATATTGTGCACTGATTTATTGAATGTAGATTCGTGTGTGCACAAATAAATCTTTATTATAGAATTATTTTCCTTTTTGTTTCAATTTTTTGATAGACATTACTTACTACAGGGTGACTGATGTTGAATTTAAAAGGCTTGCCAAAACAATTTTCCTTGAAAAGCTAAACAAAAGCCTTCAACAGGCAGAGAGGACATTAAACTTGGGAAAAAATAAGAAACACATTGCTGCTATTATAAATGAGGCTGTACTTATCCATCAACGACAAGCAGAGGTTTTGCAGTGATCTGGCTTATCTGATAGGACAGAGGTCTAATAGGCTGCCATCTCTATATTGCCTGAAGTTATACGTCAAAGCGAGAAAAATAGTGACTTAAAAAAGAAAAATGTTCTCTGTCTTCTCAAGCAAGAACTTTGAACAGTTTACACAATATTTGTGTGTGTGAGTGTGTGTGTGTGTGTGTGTGTGTGCATATTGGTTTTTGTTTCTGTTTTAATCTGCAAGTATAGTAACTTCAGAGAGTTTTTTTCCTAAATACCAACCACTGTTGTGACAGGCTCCACCGTGTATTAGAAGTTAGTATACTAATAGTAGTGACCTGCATCAAAATATGAGGTTCTACAGCCTATCAGAGGTAACTCCTAATATACTTCAAATGCCATGCGGAATCATGTAGAAGGTGGTTGGGATACTTACATTCAAAAATGGAAAGAACCTTGCTTAAGAAAAAAAAAAAAAAACGATTGGTCTACTGATGAGTTTATTTGTCTTGAAGAGAATATTATGAAACAGTGCAACTGCTCAAGTCTCCCATTTCACTATATCTCTTACCTTAGTGGGACATCTTCACTGAAGTGAGAGATCCTGATCTGATAGAGTGGTTGTTAGTAGCACTAACTCTAGCTGGGTATCGGTAACTAGTGGTCAAGTACAGGGGTCAATACTGCTTTCAGTCCTGTTCAACATCTTCAATGCTGATGTGGATTATGGGACAGAGTTGGGGCAGAGTGTTCAGCAAGTTGGTTGATGAAGCCAGGTGACACCTGCTATAAGCAGGGAGGGTAGGGAGTTTGTTTGGGATTTTCCATTCACAGGACATGTACAGGACACCGTAAACAGAAGGCATGAGAGGTTACAACTTCTTGCACTGACTGAGGCATCAGCAAACTACAAAAAGCGTATGCATCTTGTCATGGGATTTGTAATCACTGGCAACTTCACAAGCGGAAACTGGTGCATTCATATGATTCCTAAAGATTATCCCATATTACTGAGAAACTTAATAGGTATTGAAAGACGTATTTCTATGCTGTAATAGCTATATCAAGTAATTCACACTAGGTAGTAGTTTCAATACAAAATGCCATTTCTCCCAGACATTTTGACAGTGAGTCATACACACCTGACTGTGAAATAATAAATACAATCCCAGTGCTTTCTTCTCTCCACTGAGAAGTTCATATCCTAGACAAAGAAGAAAACTGATGCAGAGAAACATTGATATAAAAGAATCAAAGTAGCTGCTAGATAAAAGAGTAATGAAAATCAGGTGCAGATATTTCTCTAATCTTTCCTTATTACAAGAGAAAACAATCCAAATTCTTTAGACATGTAAGGCTTTATTTTAATAGTCCACAGTGACTAAGTGTGTTAGTACAGCTATTTGATATGTATTTATATGCATATCTGCATGCACCTGAAATTGCATAATCCAATGCTTGTATATTTGCTTAAATTAACTAATATCCTTAATGTTGTCAGAAAAGTGTAAGGTGGCAAATATAAAAATTAATACTAAACCCTCTCCTACTTAATTCGCAGATGGAAAAGAAGATATGTTCAGAGACATCTATACAATTAAGAAGAACGATACAGATTCCACACATTCTGGTAAGTAAGTTTCTTAGAACATGTTAACTAGAATTCTGACTATTATTGCAGAAAAAAGAAATGAAAAGAAATTAAAAAATCACATATAAAGAATTTACATCGCACTTCCTCTGCCTTGCAGTTCCACACTAAAACTTTAACACTGTGGTGCAGTGGTTACCATATATCTTTTATATACAATGATACATAAAGCCACCACATTTAGAAGCAATGTCTAGCTTCAGGACTTTAGTCTCTGCTCTGTGAAATCAGGAGTACCTCAGCTGAAAGAAACATCAGCCACATCAAACCTGAATCCAATTTTTTCTTGGAACCTTGGAGTCATGCTCTGGGCTCCCCTAAAGTGAGCATAAAAATGCATGCTCAGATTTCTGGAATCACATCAGGAACATTATTTAGGTTACATAGCAAACAAATTGCATTGAAGAAAAGAAAGTTTAATGGCTGCAGAGTTCAGTCATTGGCAGTATTGATCATACTGGGAAAAAAAGAAAAAAAAAAAGTGAAAAAAAAACCCCACAGTATTTCACAGTATTTCATGTATTTCATGCAGAGTGTATGGAAAAGGAAGGGAGTTAAGCTGAACATAGGAAGTTCTGCAGAAATGTGCAAAAGGACTTCTTTACCATATGAGTGACAAAGATTTGGCACATGTTGCCTAGAGAGGTTGTGGAATCTCCTTCTGTGGAGACATTAAAGTCCAGTTTGGGCGCCTACTTGTGCAATTTATTGGAGGGAACCTGCTTTCGCAGCTGGAGTTGGAGTCGGTTGTCTCTGGAGGTTCCTTTCAATCTCAACTGTTCCATGATTCTGTAATGGTGGGAACAATCAACTGCAACCTCTCAGAGCAAGAAAGCTTGTTATTATTATAGCCAGTGATAATAGGCTGCTATGGACATCTAGAATAGAAACAAGCACAACATTAGAGAGAACTCATAGTGCAGGATTATAGTGATATTGCCCTAAAATAACTATTTTACAAAATCTGTGAGAATAACAAAAGGGTTCGATGAACTGTTTGATCACAGAAAATGCTTTATTTGCATTATGGTGGTTTGGGGGCTTTTCTAAAAAATATATTTATTTTTTAGAAGCAATCTGGGTTCTCTATTAAAATTCTAGAACTGTCTCAAGAAAAATGCATTCTTTTCAGAGCCAACTAGTTCTTGCAAGCATATGCAAAGCTTTTACATTCTTAAATGTTTTGTTTAATGTTATCTTGTCTTGTTCTTGTGAGAAGATAATGTGAAAGTGCAGAATAGCCATGAATATCTGCACTCAGAGTTCTAGATGTGCCTGCTTACCAGGTTCATATCTAAGTTCTGTAAGAGATGGTATCTAGCTCTTCATTATACTTTACTCCCAGTTAGTTATGAACCAGTACACATGGGTTAAAAAGATGAAAATTGGAACTGTTCATTATTTGGGAAAGAAAAGTATCTACACAAGATGTTCTGTTTGTTTCATGTTTAATATACTGAAGGTATTGGGTGAGAATGTTATTCACATCTTCTCTCTGCTAAGTGCACTATGTGGCTCAGACTATAAACAGTATTCAGAAGGATCCAAAGCCCACTCTGCTTTCTACAGAGCTTAGCACTCTGAGGAATACACTTTTCAAGATTTCTATACTGATAGCTGTTGTTCTAATTTGACACACCGTTTTTCTGCTAGAATCCTATTGTTTTCAACATATTTTAGAGACAAACATTACATAATATGATCACAGTGTAGTCTAATTGCACTAACAAAGCAAGGGGAATATTACATTAATGTAATTCTTCAATCTAGACTGGACGACCACAGCAGATTTTTAGTGAATTGCCTGTGAAGAAAGGATGTTTCCGTCTTCAATGCTGTATTGATATAAAACAGTTCCAAAATATAATAAAGATAAAAAGTAAATAATTTTTAAGATAAAGAATGCCTCAACCACAAGATCAATCAACGAGCAGGTTTTACTGATCTTCAGCACCTAGCACTACAAGCACTGTAGGCATTCTGAGAACTTGCAGTGCCAGCACACGATAGTGGGTAATAAAGCTGGAAGAGAAATCTGCGCTGCTCTGATACCACACAACCCACACCTCTGCTGAACAGCTCGCTGTGCAGCTACAAGCAACTTGCAATCTCTATGTATGATCTCAGATTGGCCCCAGGAAGCAAATACAGAATTTGGGTTTCCTTTCCACTAATCCCAGCCAATGTGGAAATTCTTTGCTGTTCAGTTTCTCTGTTGGAAAGGCTCGAATATAAAGAGCCCAAACAAAATGCCAGCTGCACTGAGGAAATAACAAAGCAGTAGTTCTTGCACAAGGTGATATACCTTGTTTCCAGAGTTCTTTATAACTTCAAAATAACTACTGCTTCATAACACTTCAATCAAAGGAGTCCACTTCAATGCTAACATCTTTCCTGAAATGAGGAGTGATATCATCTGTGTTACTTAGTGTTCTTTGGGGAGACATTCAACCATGTGAAACTTTATCATAATAACAGGGTAATACTTTGTGATACTGCAAAGGTTATTAATTATGCACTCATGAGATATCTCTACTCCTGTCAGCAAGAAGGTACCTGCTTTAAAAGTCATTTTCCAGTTGGTGCCATTTTCCAAATGGTTCCATGCATTTTCACTATGCTTTTCATTGGCCTAGTTGGTTAATTCTTGTCTTGATTAGATTGCAGAAGACAGTGGATATTTGGAGAAACTTTATGCTGATTTTAAGGAAAGGTTTTCAGCATAGCTAAGTTACTTACTGTTACCCTGGCAGCTCAGCTAACAGTGTTTTAACATCTCACATTTGACTTTCAACTTCAACAAAGATTTTATACAGTTTTTAGGTAAATTTCCACTTCAGTCAATGAGATCTAATTCAAATTTCAGAATTGGGTCATTAAATTGTGTGTGTGTGTGTGTTGGGGGGGGGGGGGAAGAAAAAGAAAAAAAAAGAAAGAAAGGATGCATTTCTTCCATCACAGCACAAAACCAAACTTTAGAAGTGCTGCTCCCACAGGTATTTTGATAAAGCATGGAACACTTTGCTTTTGTTTTTGCTTATGTTTCATGATGACTGTATGCCAGGTGCATATTATTTTAAGTTGTATTTGTTGGATTGTGGAGATTTGTTCATGTTTTCCAATTGTGATGAGCAGAAAAGAGAATAATTCTATCTATAAAGCATTCATGGCACTTAAACTCTTCAGGCAAGAACACTGTAATAACTGGCATTTTCTTTTTCTGTAGATTGTTACATTAACAATGCCCTCCAGTTATTTTGTGCTGCATTGAGACCACCCCCTGTTACTAATTCAGAGCCTGCATATCGTTGTCATTTGCATAAAGTTTGCCTGCCTCTGGCAAGAAGACAGGAGAAATGCTTTTTCTGAAATCATCAAACAAGTGCTTTTCCAAAAATAAATTGAGGATCGCAGCCATTTTTTAGCATCTTAAATAAATGAAGCTTACAGCCAATGTATCAAATTAGTATACATAGGGAAAACCTCAAAGACAGCAGACTGTATTATACATAGAGTACTTGTTAAAGTGTTGTTAAAGGGCATTTGAATTGGCATGTTAAACTAAATTAAAAAGCAACAGCATCCGGACACAAGACTAATTCTTGTAGAGATATCTCTGGGGACTGATGTAAGAAGTAAGCCTCTAAAATAAACTTGCTGATCACGATATTCCTTTTTATTCAATCTCCATTTCCTACTGCATGTTAAATATGCATTCTTGCTAGTTTAATCCCTGATTCCAGACCTTCAAGATCTCATAGAGAGAAAAAGAAGCTGGAATTATGTAAAAACAGTGCTTCGGTGTACAAATTACAATAGAACAATTTTGGAGAAGGGAGGTTTAATTGCGTATTTCCCCTCACCTTCTTCCTTGCACAACTTTAAACCTCTTGACAAAACAATTACATTTTTTTCCATTTCTTGTCCTGTATTGCCTTTCACACAATAATGATCATCATCATAAAAGTAACACAGTAAAAGATCTTACATGTTCTGCACTAAAATCAAACATTGCAGGGCCTCCACCTTATGGACCATTTTCATAGTCCAGAGCCTAACTGAACAACTTGCATATCTCTGGATTTACACTGAAATAATTGAGATGGGAATCAGACACTGTTGTATAACTAAAGGCCCAATTATGTCAATTGAATATATCTTCAGGAAGTCAGAAAGCTATATAGAACTTGATCATCCTGCTAATAATAATATACAATTAGTTAATAAGCCCCTACAGAGGGGAAGTCATTTTAAAAAATTGTAACGCTAGATGTATTGCATTTTAAAGACTAATATCATTTACAACAGTGTGCCTAACAAAGGTTGTTTGAATTGTTATTGCTCTGCCATTTTACTCCACAGCAATCTTAGTTATTCGTTTAGGGGCTGCAAAAAGACAAGTTCAGAAAACACAAGTCCATTGTGGCCACAAAGTCATTTGTTATCACGGATATTTTATGAGAATGTTATGAAGCCATGACAGGTGGTGAAAGTTTTACTTGGGACAGGAAGAATTTGTGTTTCAAATAATCACTCTACTTGATTTTATCAAATACATTTTCCACACGTGAAGAGACTGCAGACCATCTTAGCCTCCTGACTTCTGAATGCTCTTTGATACAGAACGTTTTGTCAGAAAGTTTTGATGTTGAATCAAAGCCAGCTGAGTAGAATCAGATAATGCAGAAAATGATGCATGGAATCTTAATCTACAAGAAAATCTGGATGACTTTGCAAAATGTAATAAAATAAAAGATGGAATAAAACCGTGAAAATCAGGATTTGTAACTTATAATAAAGGAAATCTATTTTTTTCTTGTAAAAAGGAGAATAATCAGTTGTCAGAAAACATTTTCAATCTTTGAATGTAGTACTCTGTCCTTAACAATAAGGGCATTAACAAAACATGACTTAGCTCAATTAATGTAGCTGTTATTCAGCAGCTATATTGCATGAATGTGGCCGTGTGCATTCATGAGCTTTCTCCAATAGAAATTCTCATCTGATGAATCCTCTTAAGAGATTTGAGCTTTTTCTTTCCTATGACGCTGCATTTGTTTCAAAAACTTTTCTCACACTTTCCCAGGCTCTTCTACTTTCTAGAAGGACTGGTGAAATGGAGATTAAAACTGGCAGACTTCTAAGTGCCAGAATAGTCCAGTGTCACTTCCCAAATTGGTATCCCTTGTCTTCCCTTATGTATGCATGTCATACATCTTGCAGCTTCAAAGATACACAAAGAAGCATTCGTACTCTTCTGTGTGTGGGGGGGGAGGGGGGGGCTTCAACATCATATTTAAAAACTGCATCTGGTGAGGAGCCCTGGGTTCTCAAAGCAGAAATGAACTTAAACCAGGTCACAATAACTGAAGAAAAAACGTATATTGTAGACTGAGGGCGGGGAGGAGGAGGTGGTGAAAAGGAAGAGATCTCTAACCTGCTGGCAATAGCAAAGCCAACTCCTTTGATGCATTACTGATAGCTATGGTAGTGTATTTTAGCACATGTTGGTGTTAAGCCAGAGAAAGGTCTGGCTTTCCTCAGTGTGCAACCCACAGAAAACTTCTTAATTGTGCAAAGAGAAGAATAACTTTTTATCCATGAATGTCCCTGGAAGAAACTTAAGTATGCATGTTTGTGCTAGAATGCAAAAAGGATCAGTTCTTCCCCCCAAAAAGATCTATACTCGCTATTTTGGCTTTCTTAAACCCAACATAGCAGGTCGATTGAAATATATACATTGACTTTGCAAACAGTTAAAGTAAAACCAACCTAATTTCACTTGATTTTACTGCTTTCCTCAGGAGAAACTGCCACAGAGAAAAACTGCTCTCCTTAAAATTTGTGTGTACACAATTAAATGCTGTGGCGGAGGGAGAGAACCAATTTGGAGGTGAAAGTAGATGCAGTACAGCCATGTAAATATTGGCTCTGTTTGGGTCAGTGCACACCAGGAGAATTCCTGAATTGCTGCATGCAAAGGGAGCACAGTAGCACATGCTCAGAGCCAGGTCAGGTATCTGCCTTACACTGTACAGTGCAGGATAGGAGTTCCACTGTTATAGCATTTTGTTTAAAGCTCTTCTTCCTGTTTGCTACTGTCACAACCTCTTTGTAAGAGAGTTCAGCAGGATATCTTCCGTCTAATCTCTTTGTAACTGAATTCAGCAGGGCATCATATTTCTAATCCTTCTTCACAGGGCTGAAAAATCCGTGGAATTATTTTCAGCTCAGCTTGGCTCAGTTCTGTCATTGCCCTGTGAGCCTATTGGTTCTCTCCAGCTTAAGATTCTATATTTCAGTTGGCACACCCAGGGAAACCAAGCAATGAAACATTGCAGTGAACTTGACACCCTTGTTTTCACCAAAACAGACCCGTGAGAGATGACAGGGAGAGAATGAATCCTGAATCTCACTCTGGCAGTTTAAAATACATACACAGCTATAATTTTAAAATATTTTAAATCACATTTATTGTAATTCTTTAAAGATGTTTTCGCTTTATTTTCTATTGATGTTAGAAATATCATCCGGCTTAAAATATGCCTTTTTTTTTTTAATTAAAAAAAGTTGTGTTACAACTGCTCCAGGGTAGAGCAGCACATTTGTAGCCTAGATCAAACAAGCGAATGGTATCCATGTCTCCATAAATACTTACAGTACCTTAGGTTAATAAGCAGACAGGTTTTAAAATTGTGTGAGAATAAAATTTGTATTAAAAGGTTAGTAAAGAAAAAAAACCAGCACTATTCCCTGGCCTAATCTTGCAAAAACAAACCCACTGAACTGTCTAAAAGGGAATACTGACATGGGTAAATTACTCACTCCTAAAAGTATTCCATTGCTTGGACATTTTATGAAATTTGCTGTTCTAAGACTATGACCATGGTTTCTGTTTTCCCTTGGTTGTTACTATCTTTCTGTTGCTCCAGCAAAGCTGGGAGAGAAAAATATATGATATGGAAAATATGAGTCTAATGGTCACTATATACTGTGAGACTTGATGAAAAGTGTAGAAGTCAAGCCTGCACATTTTTGTAATGCCCAAGCTTCAAGTTGGCAAACTCCCGCTGAAGATTACTCTCTAAATCTATGACCAAAATTTGGAAACACTGCTGGAATTGTATTTAAATCACACATATTCATCAGTTCAGAAAGGACATCTCATACTGAGAACAAGTAGATGCGTATTTAGATACTCCTCCAGTCTCCACATGAAGCTCTCTTTCACATCTCTGAGTTTTACAGTGTTTATTTCGTCTATGCCTGCTTTCTTTTCTACCTCTGTGGATTTTCAAGTGTCTAATCAGAGATATAATCACACTGAAGCCTTTGCCTCCACATGGCACTAATAAAAAATCACTATTAAAATCTTGTTAACTCCTTAAGCCTCACTGTTAATCTTACCCTAAACAAGATGTCCATTTAAAATTATTTTCCATCTTATTCTTCTAGTTGTTTATGTGACTGAGCCTTTTACTTTGCATAGTTTTTACCAATGTATGTATTTTTATGCTCTGGATCACATTTAAGTTCTCTTGCCTGATTCTATCTTCAACTAGACTTAGCTATACAGCTCCAGTTCAGTTAGCAGATACGAACAAGAAACATCCTCGGGAGATACTGAAGTAGTGAATTGTTGAAGTCATGTTCTTCACTGGAGTTTTTGCTTGAATATTGTTATTTCTGTATGCTGATGAACTAACTATTTGAACTAAATCCCTACTTTGTACTGTCCTCAACTCACAGAATTTATCTTTTTTTGCCTGATTCCTAATCCTGTTCTCTCTTTTCACTTTCTCATCTTCCTTCTTACATTTTTTTTCTGGGATAATTTAACCTGAAAGACTAATGGAAAAATCCCACCTGTATTGC
Source organism: Perdix hodgsoniae (assembly GCA_035772895.1). Taxonomy (NCBI): domain Eukaryota; kingdom Metazoa; phylum Chordata; class Aves; order Galliformes; family Phasianidae; genus Perdix; species Perdix hodgsoniae. The sequence goes on along the minus strand of JAPSGF010000030.1, from coordinate 5,262,915 downwards.
AAGGATGTCATGCCATCTGCAGCCACACTTTGGCCTGTAAGCAGTACTACATCCTTCTCACCCTTTTTGTTTCCTCTTTGGAGTGTGGGATAATAAGCTAACAAGTCTACTGCACTACCTTCAGGCAACATCTGTCATAGTGTGGCCCTGCTCCGAACTGTTCTAGAGAGTCGCACAATAATTCATCCATTGGTATCTATCTGCAAAGCCCACAAGAACTAATAATCTTATGGGTAACACGCTGGTGAGAGAAGAGTGCTTTACTGTGCCCTTAGAACAAAGCAAGATGATGTCCCAGGAGTTCTTTCATTTTTACCATCAATTTCAGATTTTGCTCTCCTTGAGGCTTTTTTAGCCTTAGCAAATAGAGACAGATAAAACATGGAAAGCACACTGTAATTCTGTTCTCTTCCATCTGTCAGCCCAAGATGCAACCTTTCCTAGTGGTGTTTGATGTCACCAACCTGTCCCCGGACTGGAGTTCACATTCTTTCTAAATTCTGTTGATCTAGAAGACGATTGATTGCAGAATTTAATGTGCTCTATACCTGGCACATTCTGCTATACAAGTACAGCCATCTGATTTAGTCATTGTCGTATCAGTCAGCCCCTCAAAAGACAGACTACCTTTTTGTACATTCCAATGCAAAGATCTCCACATAGCAATAAAGAAGAAGAGAAAATAAGTTAGGAAATACTTAGAAAAGGAAACAGAACAACTCTCAGATAAGCTAAAGATACTCCATTTAAGTCTGAATGATGCTGAGGAGATTGGCAGGAAGAGAACTTGGAAGCATTATCTACCTTGAGGAGCAGGGTGACAGAAGCGGGTTGGCTGCTTCCCCACAGTTCAGACTGAGGACAACATCCAAAACACAGGATGCTGCTGTTTATCCCAGTCCTCAATGCAAAGCATCTGTGACACACTCTGAGAATCCTAAGAGAAACTTAAGATCTGTATCATTTTGCACATATAGAAACAAAGATATAAATGAAATACTTACACCAATCACATCAAGTGATGCAGAGATGCCTTTCTCATACAAATACATCATCGCATTGAAACAAATCTATAGTGGTTGCATTGTTGAATATTTGCAGGTTTAGTTGCACAGATTGCACTCACAAAAGTAGAGCTAGTTCATGGACATTCCACACAAGGTATCTGTTGCTTCTTCTTCAGGGAAGAAATTAATAACAAAAATAAAGCAAACAACAGCTACAACAAAAAGATTCTGAGCATTCTAAACTAATGATTTAATCTTCCATAAATATGATTCCTTTAAAATAAGGATGTTTAAAAACAGCAGTCTAGCAGCCCAAAGCATGATAGCACCACGATCAGAGAGATTAATCCTTTGGGGAATTAGAAGTACTTGTCTACACTACTTACATTATAATCAGCCAATCTCGTTATGCCTTCCTTCTTAATAATTGTAGATCTTATTAACAGAGATGAATTTGATTTAAAAAAAAATAGGCATTACAAATTGCACAGTGTTCAAAAGAAGGAATCACTTAGTTTCAGATACCAGAGAGAATATTTCTTCAAACCCAAGAAACAATCACTAACACCTCTGCTATTGCTAATATCATTGAAAGAAATGATTTAGTGAGAATGCCGCTCGTGCAGACCATAATGGGATCATGCACATAGAGGCAAACTAGATGGTTTTAAATCTGCAGTGTATCAGAACTGAACTGTTAGGTCTACGAATTGACTATAGATTGTGGCTGGCTTCCACTTCTGAAAAAGATCATGCAAAGTCTTCATCCACAGTTAAAGGGACAACAGAAACAGCAAAATCTCTTAACTAAGTTCCAAGTGACTACCTCCATGATTACGGTGTTACAGAGTACTGTCCATGGCATATATAGAACTGATAGATATGATTATAAGCATTGCCACTGAGTATGTTTAGCCCTTAACAATAATTAGTAAGCTCCATCTTTATCTCAACACACAACCTTTCTTGTTCATCTTCTTGTTCCCATCTTTGTTCCATGTTCTGACGAGGAGTAAGCACATCACTGCGTAGGAATTTGGCTTTCAATCATGGTTAACCCACCACAGAAATGGGTACCTAAACTTATTTAATCCAATAAATCACTAAGCATACATTAATTTAGTTCCATTCATTTGTGCATGTCACCATATCTTAAAATCGTGCTTGCTTCAGTGAAAGAAGTCTCTTTTAGCTAAGTGTCTTAGTTTCAGCTGGGATTGATTTTCCTTAAGAGTGTCTGATATGATGCTATCTATTTGTTTCTAGGAGAAAACCACTGTTGATAACACTCTGATGCTTCTAGTTTCCTGCTAAGCAGTGTTGTACAGAGCCAAGGCCATTCTCAGCAAAGGGCCCAAGGAGCTGAGAGGGAACATAGTAAGAACAGCTGACTTAGACTGGCCAAAGGGATATTCCACACCATATGACATCATGCGGAAGGCGTTTTGAAGTGGGCTGGGAGCTCATCTCTCTCTCTCTTCCTCTGCTCCAGGGGCTAGCTGGGCACTGGTCAGGAGGTAGTGAGCAATTCCTTGTTTATCACTTAGAATAATAGAATCATAGATTCCTTAGAGTTGGAAGGGACCTTTAAAGGCTATCTAGTCCAGCTGCCCTACAATGAACAGGGACGTGCACAGCTAGATCAGGTTGCCCAGGGCCTGATCCAGCCATACCTTGAAAGTCTCGTGGGATTGGGCATCCACCACATCCCTGGGCAACCTATACCAGTGCCTCATCACCCTCACTGTTAACGATTTCTTCCGTATACACAACCTACATCCACCCTCATTAAGATTTAAACCATTTCCCCTTATTCTGCCAGCTACAGCCCCTGCTAAAGTCTTCTTTCCCTTCTTTCTTGGAGCTTCCCTTTAGACACTGAAAGGCCTCTATCAGGACACCTCACAGCCTTCTCTTCTCCAGGCTGAACAGCCCCAGCTCTTTCAGCCTGTCCTTCTTGGAGTGGTTTTTCACCGCTTGATCACTTTTGTGGCTCTCCTTTGGACGTGCTCCAACAGGTCCATGTCTCTGCTGCTCTGAGGACTCCACATCTGGATGCAGTACTCCAGGTGAGGTATAACCAGCACAGAGTAGAGAAGCAGGATCTCCTCGTTTAACCTACTGGCCATGCTTTTTTGGATACAACCCAGGGTAAATCTGGCTTTCTGGGCTGTGAGGACACATTGCTGGCTCATGTCCAGCTTGCCATCTATCAGTACCACCAGGCCTTTTTTGGCAGGGCTGCAATCAATCCTTTCATCCCCCAGATTGTAGTTGTAGTGGATGTTGCCTCGACCCAGGTGCAACACCTTGCATTTTGGATTTGTGGAGCCTCACAAGGTTCATCTAGGCCCACTGCCCAAGTCTGGATGGCAACCCATCCCTCTGCTGTGTTGACTGCGCTTGTTACATACATTAATTCGTATATATACAATCGTAACTATTATCCTTTTCTTAGTAAAGAGTTTTACCTCAACTCATGAGTTCTACTTTTGTTTTTGCAATTTTTTTTCCTATTCTCGTCTTCTCACTGGGAAGGTGGGGAAAAGTGACCAAATGACTGTGTCAACAGTAGGGTAAGATAACGCGGAATTCTACCACTACCGACAAGAAGTCCTGTTTCATTATACTAAAGATAACTGCTACAGCATACAGATGGTAATTTTTTTTGAAGTGTCTGTGAATCCTGTTCCTTAAGTGAAGTAACTTGAATAGTTGATAAATGGAAAAAAATTCAGCCAAGCCCTACTCTCTTTAAAAAGGAGTAAATGATACGTTCATTTCTTCTTTCTTCCTTAAAAGAAGGCAAAGCTAGAAGTAAGTAAATTAAAGGGTACTAACATTAAACTTTTTCTTGTTTACAAAAGCTGTCTAGAAAATTTCTTGAGAAATTGGTTTCAAAAGATAAAGGCCAATTTGATAGAATGTAATTGATGGAAGAATGCATCTATTCACTGAAATTGCTCAGCAGGAACCTAGTTCATCTGTCAGACTCTGCAGGCTGATAAGTTTCTGCTAGATGGTTCCCCTGCCCCAGGGTAGTTAACAGGACTGAAACTGGCAACTTTTAGTCTTCCAGGTCAGTGAGGTGGCAATAATTCTTTCTGTAATGTCTGGAATGGAGTACCTTGGAATCACTTAACATAGATGCTGAACTGAGTGAATAGCAATGCCTTATGTATGCAAAAACACTTTAGATGCAAGCTGGTCACAAAAAAATGAAGTGTACTACTTTGACATTTCAGGCCTAAATATGTTCCTTAAAGAGAAGAGTTTTGTTAAGATAATGAAGACCCTACCTTTGCCTGTATATATGTGTATCTGACCATACAATACCTGCTTTTAACTTTACACAACTTCAAAATACCTTGGAAAAGTAGATCTGTTATTTTAAAAGTTAAGTATTTTGCTTTGCTGCATCAGAATTCATCATGGAAAAAAAAAAAATAGTGTAATAAATTTTTAAAAGCCATGCTCCATTATGTTACACTTACATAATCACACTAACTTCAATAAGCATCAAAGCTTGGCAAATTGTTCTCCTAATGGCATTAGAAAATAAACACTTGCTCTGTTTTCTGAATAATTTTAGCCAGAATATCTAATAGTTCTGATCTATTTATTAGCTATAATAGATTTTAAAGTTCCTTTTTTCTGAAATGTGAGTATAGGTTGACGTTAATTTCAAACTTGCTTTCTCAAGGAAGTGAGACTTACACAGCTGTACTGCCTGGCCTCCCCTTCCTAACCTGCAAGTCCTTTGAGCTGCTCAGATATAATAAAATCCTACACATTTTGTGAAAACTCTATTGCTAGAAATGGACCAAAATTAGTGTTATCAATAAGGAAAAGCCAGTTGCAATTCAGCCAGCTGGCCAATGGGTGTGGGTATAACTAACAGGCAATCAGCACATACTTATTTCAGCAACAGCATATGTTGCCACTTTCTCAGCCAAACTGGCAAAAGACATGAGAAGGAGCTGGAAGAAGCACTTTTGCACTGAAGATGGGAAGGACTGAGTAATGTGGGAGTAAAAATCATTAAAGAACTTAATTACTTCCTCTGTTCAAAGACAAACTTACTTTGGTGTCTTGAAACTGCAGATTTTGCCTTGGATAAAGGAATGTGTGAATGTCTTTTGCAGAAGATACATTCATATGATAAAATAAGTGATTCCTGCCTTTTAGCCTAACTTTATTTAAGTGATGATTTATTTACAATAAGATGCACTTTACTGGAGAGAGAAGAGCACCTGTGTTTCATTTCTGCATGGAAGGAAAAGCAAGTTTTTCTGTTTTATAGGGCAAATGAAATGTGAAATGAGAGCTGTTAAAAGCATTTTCAAGCAATAAACTGAATTGAAGAGGATGATGCATTCTTGTACTGGTAATGACAGAATGGACAACAGTGATCTTCAATACATGCATGAAAACTCAAATCAAATGAACTCAACAGAATTACTAAATTGTAGTAAATAAAGTTGAATTGTTCTTTTTTTCCTCCCAGCCTGTCTTAAAATTTGAAGACACTGAATGGTCTATTTAAAGTCAAGTAGGTTTAGTGAAAAATAAAATACAGTCTCCAGTATAAAGTAGCTAAGATTTTCCTCTGCCACTGCAAAAGTTCAAGTATTGGAAAGAGTCATTACAATGATTTATACAAAGTAATGCATGTATGACATGTATCCATAAAATATGACTTGTATTCTTCTTTTTTTCTTAGACAGAATCTTTATGGCAAAAAAGCATGAAATTCCATGCTAAAACAAATCTTTGAACTAACATGAATATTTAGGGCTGAGAACTTTGACAAGACCTGAATTCTAGATATCTGACAATAATTCCATCAGTAATTGGTGAATATGTAAAACCTTGTACGTTTGTATTTATAAAAATAATCATTTAATGATATTTAGAAAACATTTTCAGAACCCCAATATCATACGAGTTAATCTGAAATTAATTAATTACTCCTAGGGACTGGAGACTTTGCAGAAAAACACAGTTGTCCCTGATTTTAAAAATACCACTATGTGATATTACAGTAAGTATCAAAAAACACAGTTTTAGCTCAGTCTTACACATAAAGTGCATTCTCCCTTTTCAAAGATTTGTGACTTTAGGGTACAGGCTACAGAAGTGAAGTCAACTTCTAAAACTTGTACAAATGCATAAAAAGGAAGTACAAATGAGGTCCTAAAAGCTTGTAAACAGAAAATACAGTACTGTATTCTAAGCAAATAAGATTACACAGATGATAACCAGTTACAGAATCACAGGATGGTTGAGGTTGGAAGGGACTTGTGTAGGTCATCTGATCCAATACCTACTCAAGCAAGTCTGCCCAGAGCAGCTTGTCCAGGCCCATGCCAGGTGGATTTTGAAAATCTCCAAGGATGGAGACTCCATAACCTCAATGGGAAACCTCTGTCAATTCTCACTCACTCTCCCAGTGATGTTCAGATGAATCTCCTGCATTTCAGTTTGTACCCATTGCCTCTCACCTGCATAGACCTTTTATTCTTTTCACATTCCTTCCAGGTATTCATATTCAATTACAAGACCAATCTTGAACCTTCTTTTCTCTAAGTGAAACAGTCTCTATTCTCAGCCTTTTCTCATAGCAGAAATGCTCCTGTCCATTACTCATTTTTGTGGCCTTACAATGGACTCCATCCAGTATGTTCAGGTCTCTCTCTTACTAGGGAACACAGAATTGGACACAGTAATCTAGGTGTGGCCTCTCTGGGGCTGAGCAGTTACCTCCTTTGACTGGCTGACTCCCTAATATTGTCCAGGATACCTCTAGCCTATTTTGCAACAAGGGCATGTTGCTGGCTCATGTTCAACTTAGTGTCCAGAAGAACACACCATATGGAAATATATCTGTAAAATATATTTTCTTCCTTTTCAATAGTGAAGTATTTAATGTTGCTACCATGTACAGACAGTGGTAATACAAACAACGTGTTTGTACAAACATGTACAAACAATCTTTGTACTCAAACAAAAGTTTCTGGTTTGAAGATCTGAGAGCAGTTCATAGTCCAATCATGATGCTGAAGTTCAAATCTGAACAATAAATGTTTGTTTAAACTCTTAACTCCATCACATCATTGTTGGAGGCACGCAGCAAAAATGGCATGAAACTCTGGAGAACAAGGGATGAAATGTTTTGATGATTAAAAGCCAAATTTTTAAAGCACCGCTTGATACACAGCACAGAAAGAAATTCTGAAAGATGTAAAATTCTTTGTTTTTAGGAATGATGAAAACACTGTCTAGGTTTTATTGCCCTTTCTCAGTGAGAAAGATGCAGGATATCAATTTGAAAGCCTAGAACTATCTTTGAGAAATATGTATGCTATAAATGTTGTGACTAACAGTGAGGGAGGGCTCTTCTGAGAGCAAAAAAATATATATTTTTAAGCTTTACTCGGTTCCCTTACTCTGCTATAAATGGTGTATATCTGTGCTACTGAGATAAGGTGAGATTTCATACACATCTCTAACAGGAAACTATTTTCTCTTTCTCAGTTTAATGCAGACTTTTTCCTTAAGGCTCTTTCAGCCTCCCATGCTTTCTGTGTCAGAGATTTGGCCCAAAGAATGTTAACCTCATTCTCTCTCATTCCTGGAAAGTACAAACCAAGAAGACATCCTACCGAAGCGAATAGTGTACATCAGAGCATTATATCATCAACAAAAACGTCCAATCCAGTTTTGCCATGTTGTATACTGGGATATACATGTTAGAATTACTAAGCATAGTGCCTTAAATTTGGCACTGAAGTGCTCTTATTTTCAGATGTGGCAGAATAGACATAGTTCTGTAACTACATAACTGTCAATCCCAATGATTTTCTGTATGAACAATGTTTCCCCGTCTATGCAATGCATCTTGATATACAGCAATGGCAGCTACTTTCCAAATGAAAAATATACCAGAGAGATAGAGAGAGAGAAGGCAGACACCACTTTAAATCAAAACTTGCCTACACACTTCTCAGGTCTACCCCAAAGTTGACTTTGTAATTTGAAATATGGAGTGCCTTCCAGGAGGATGAGGTACTTATGCTGTAACTAGTAAAACAACTCTGATCGTCACAACAACTATAAACAGAGAGATAAAATAAATCAAACTGACAAAATGCACTGTGATAAGGAAGTTCTGCAACAGTACAAGAACCATTATGACTATTTCATTTCATTCAAACTAAATTATGCTCAATAAATAAAACATAATGTGACAAAAAAAGTTCTGTATCCAAGCTTCTTACAGCATAAGTGGATTAGATTCCATGCATAATAGGCTAGTAAACAGCAGACCCATACAAACTGAGGAAAGAGAATTCAATTTCAGACAGTATGAAGTTGACAACTGCATAGAGCTATTAGCCAAATGTTCAGCAGCCAGCCAGAAGGTGTCAACAAAAATTGCCTTAAGCAAGAGAAGCAAACAAGAGGAGGAATTATAAAAAAAATTAAATTAACTCATGCGATAATTGTCACCAGAAAGGCCAGTATGACAGATGATTAAGATCCTGCTAATGGGAAAAAAAAAAAATCCAAAAAAACAAGAGCTGATTTAATGTAAGATAAAGTCACTGAATTCAGCAGTTAAGAACCAAAAACAAACTTAGAAAACTCCTACATTAACAGCAAAGGAACTGCCATTTCATCCTCTTAGTCTCCTGTAATTCCCTTTAGAATTCACTTGGATAATGAGTGATTAAAGTCTGTGTGTATAAAACTAAAACTGTGTCCTAATTGGGTTTCACTGAGCTAATTGCCTCTGATCAATAAAGCTGACACACAGTATCCTTGTCCTTCAAGCATCTCACTCTGGGCCTCATTCTACTTCCCTCCAACTTAGCTTCTGACATTCAGGGGAGCAAAAATTTGTCATGTTAATAGAAAATAGAAAGTAATACAGAAGAACTAAAGTAGACCGGTAAACACAGGGGAAATAGATATTTTATATGACTTATATGCCCTTGTGTTTCATTACACATCCCATCCACTTGTAGCACTTTCACAGCATTTTTATAGTCTTCTCTCTGTAAACAGTTTCTGTTGCTTCACTTACATCAGCGCAGAGAATCAGTAGAGCCTCCCAGTGCTGACACAGCATACAGCAACAGAAGAGCTTTCACTCCTGGAACACCTCTGAAAGACAAAAGTTTTGCATAAGTTCTCTCCCCCACATCCAATCACACATCTGTAAGTGTAGCTGTAGTCACACTGGCATTTTCTTGGCAACGCAGTGAGAAGGAGAACATACAGCCTTTTCCTCAGACAAAGCAATTATGCCTTACAGCCTAGAGCAACATCTAATCTTATGTTATAATGACTAACCAAGTAGAATTATACACAGGAGCAACAAAAAAAATAGCAGACACAGACATAACTACTTAATACTACTTCAAATGCTATTGTACAGCATTCATTCTTAACACATCCTTTTAAATTCCTTGACAGCAGGGACAAGGTCAGCTATATGAGCTATGCAGTCTACAATGTGTCTTCTAATCAACAGGCTAAACCTGTCCAATATAGACAGCTGCTGTATGTAAGACTAGAAGTCCTCCTCCCAAAGACACAATACCATGGCTTCGTTTGAAATCAATTGTTACTAAGTCAATTCCCTTACATCATTTCGACAGAAGTGACAGTATAAAAGTCATTGGAAACAGTGTAACCCGATATTCTGCTAGGACAGAAGGTCCTAAGTCTCTCGTCTGATATATTTTTTTAATTATTTTTATTTTTTAAATATCATCTGTATTGTTCATGGAAGTACAAGCAAAGCAGTAACAGCAATTTTCTCTTGCCTGAGCAGGAGGAAAGAGCTTAAGAAAGCAACACCGTGACAATATCAAACACAAGCGGCTACTTCCTACTGAGACTGGTGCCATCTGTACCAGTAGAGCTTTTGAGATGTCCTTCTGAGACAAAATAATCTAAGAACTGCACTTAAAGTGGATCAGTAACGTTTTGCTCATTTGAGATAAACGTACTTCCAGGAAGAACAACACTGTCGTGGTTCTATTTTGTTTTTCTGTACACAACTATGCCCTCTAGTGGAACTGGCTGTTTCACTACATACTTTTTCTCAAAATCAGCACTTGATTTGAACTGTGCTCCTCAGGAGAAGTTTTGACCTATATTTTCTGACAGGATGCTGTTGTATTAACTTCTAAGAATTTAACCGTAGAATCTTCAAGATGCTGAGAGAGAAAAAAAATGTCAATAAAGTTGCCATTTTTGAATTATCCTTCCTATTAGCCATTATATTGATAGAAGAAAATCTTGTCAGTCATCTTTCAGATAATGTCAGCAATCGTATCACTTCAGTGGTATCAGAAAGCTACAAAATAAGTGGCAGTAGTTTGATGTCATTGCTCACTGCACCCTATGCTACTTCCTAGTGCAGACACACAAACAAAAAAGACAGAAAACATCAGAAAGAGTAGAACATACAGTTTCAGTCCCCACTTGAAACCTCACTGGTGGGAAAACAGTCGGGGCACACAATTTTATTACTCAGTGTCATATCTGGCAGGCTTCAAGCAGCAGCACAGTTAACATTTGGTCTTCAGCTGTCTCACTGGCAACAGCAGCACTGAGGATATGATGGCCTTGGTTGACTATTAAAAAAGCAAAAAGAGAAAAGACTAGGAATGAAGTGAAGGAAGAAAAGAGGATGCAGGGAAAGGAAAGATAACAGTCAGACCATCCTGCACTCTATGTAGTTTTCAAGTTCTGTTACGTGGTGACAACAAAAACTTTGCACCCAGTTTCACAACTAAATGCAGCTATGACACAAGAATAAACAAATATCATCTCATTCAATCTGGGTGTATTTCAGGACAAGAGCAGTGCTGTTGAAGATAGTCACTCCTTTCAGGATGTGTTTTCCCATGACATCTACACAGTTATGTATGGCTACAGGCTGCCTTTTTTAATCATTGTCTTAGTGTGGGGTACCACAAAAACTTTTATTCTCAACCAAGCCAGTCTTCAAAAATCCCATAGAAAAAAATATTAAATATAAAAATAAACACATATCTTCTTTCATGCTGTCAGAAAAGTGGTCCATGAAAATGTTAACATCTAAAAACATGTCTTCGAAGCTTTATAAACCAGGAGATCAAGTCCCACAGCTGTTCTTTCTGTGAAAGATGCCCTCTGAAATGTTCTGGCTATGTGGGACAGTATGTGAATGGCACTACTCCATATTCAGAAGCGTATACCCTGACACAATTTCACTAAACATAGTTTAGCTCTTTGTTACACACCTTTGATGCAAAAAGTAGCCAAATGGCTCATACATAGCCACCTATGAAGAAGAGACTTGCCTTATTACAGATCTGCTTGGTGATCACTGCACTGTGATCCTGGCTACCACCTCCAAACATGACCTCGACCTGAGAGCTGAATTTCTGGCCTGACTTCAGCTCTGCTCCCACCACCTTAGGTTTCCTGATGATCTGGACTCTTGGCTGAATCTCACTACCATCTCTGGGACTGACCTGTTCACCTCAACTGGGCACCGTGTGTGTGAACCCAGGCTGAGTGATTTCCCTCAGCTTCTGTCCCTCACAGAGCAGCTGGCCCCCACTTCTCCTTGAGTCCTTGAACCATTCACAACTGCGTGCAAAGCGTGGTTATGAGGCTTTGATGTGGGAAAAGGAGCCTGGATTCAAATATATGATAGGCTATTATGCACAAACAATATTGCACCTTTACCAAATAGAACAGCATTCAAAGACTGACAGGTGAAAGAACATATATAGCATACATTTGTACCTCTGTCCTTCACAGTGCAACTGTTTAAACTGACAGTCAGACTTAATTATTAAGTTAGTTAGTAACTAACTTCAGTTAGTTACATAAAATGTAAGTAAGTTACATAAAATGTTTCTTGGATTGTCCATCAGAAGGACTTCACATCCTTCAGATAGCTAAAGTAAGGGACCAGAAAGGCCTGGAAAAATGTGGAAACATGCAGACACAGAAATATGGCTGACTTTGGTCCGCTTAAGCTGTTATAAAAATGCAGCCTTACTTGTGCCTCAAAGAGCTGCTAATCTAAAAAAAGTCCTCAATTCCCACTTGGGTTATCTATTCAAATGCATTTCTTTGCTCTTAGCTTTACATATTTGTTGCTTCCCACTTACATCACTGTTCTTTATATATATATGCACAGCACAGAAAGCTGATGCTTTTGTTGTAGAAACCAGTATAGCCATGTAGAATACTTACACAGGTTTTTACCTGTATTACTACCAGGAAAGCAAGTGAATAATCTAGCAAAATCATGTTCAAATTTCGGGTCTTAGTATCAAATAATCACCTGTGAAATAATCACTAAATTAACAGAACAGCTCATTGATATTAAAAAGTTATTTAGGATGAATTTTATCTGCATAAAAGTCGATTCAAACTGATTTCATGCAGACTTGTGTTGAAAGTTATGTATTTGATACAAAAAAAAAAGCAAACAAACAAAAAAAAATGATGTTGTGCCCAGTTAATGAAGAGTCATCATGATATATGAACGAAATTTTTGAAATTCAGTGCTCTTGTACGTTAATTAATTTGTATTATTAAGTAATCACATACAGGGCTCAGAATGAAGCCATGCAATTCTATCCCATGCAATAGTGATGGGAATGCTAGAGCTCCTCACCTTCTGGATTAAACGGAGAATGTTCAGAACATAGCAATATGAGTAAGAAATTTAGAATGTGACTACAAGGAAAAATAAAGGAGCTGGGCTTACTCAACCTTTAAATAAATAAAAATTGGAAATTAAGTTAAGCATGGGACCTGATAACTTTAAAGAGGCTGCAGGCTTGCAGACACTCCTTTATTTTACATTCCTAAGAACAAAACTCTACACAGGACCCCCTTGAGCATCTGATTTAAAAAGTCTCCTCTGTTCTTGTATTTCTAGGATTACTGTGACTTAGAATTAAGTTGACACATTTCTTTTCCCAAATTTTAGGCAGCAATGACAGCGAACTTGCACTAGGACAGCAGTTTCTACATAGCTTCTTTTTAACAGCAAAAGAAGCATAGGAATTTAGAAATATTTACTGTGAATTAAAAGGGCAACAGCTGTTGAAAAATTCACAACAAAACTGAAATTATACAACACTGAAGAAATTCAAGTGTTTTCTTGAAGGAAAGGTGAAAATTAAGGATTAAAATCCCTGTTTCCTGAAAACTTACATTCCCACAACTTTTATATTACCTAAGGCCAGATCCCAGAGCTTCTGTCAGCATTTGTAATTCCTGTCTGCGAATATGTCAAATTTGCTGAATCAAGTCCTTCTCTTAGTATTAAGGCTGAACTATGCAGGGAATGAGAAAGTCTGCGCTTTCAAACCTTGCTGTTGGCCTAAGCAAAATGAAAATAGTGTATAAATGCCATATGCTTTGCTACAGATCTTCATATGCTGTCTGCCATGAAAGCAATCTTTCTGACCTCAAGATGAGCTACACAAATGCCCGTACTTGTAGTGACTGACCCAGTCATCCTCCTCTTAGAAGATATTTAGCTCTTACCTTGTATTAAGGCCACAGAGCAACACTGCTTTTCAACAAGCCTCTTCAGAAACAATCTACAGATCTCAGTGCTCTAACAGCACACAAGTGGAGGATGAAAGGGATTATGGTGTCAATTTTCCAGTTGATTGAGTGTACCTAAGAGCCATTATGACCTATACAGTATCTAATGACACACACAACAGACCCTCTCTGCATACGTTCTTCCTGTAAGAAATGACCTCAGTGCTTTCCACTGCATGAAAATTTCTGAACTTTTAACCAAAATTTAATGCGTTAATAAATACATTGTTTTTCACTTGAAAATCCCAGTCTATTTTATTCCTAAAAATATACTTCAGTTCAGTGAAAATTTAAGAATCAAAAGATTCATCTAGGTCTTATGTCTTCAAATACTAGCTGAAAACATACATGGTGGAGACCGTTTTACTGTCAGTAGCTCTGAAATGATCTGATTCCTCCTAATCTGTCTTTGGACTCGTTACATCACTGGAAACAGCTGTTATTTGAAAATATAACATTGAGAAGCTTAATGAAAACCTTTAATTGTGTTATTTACTATTTGTAATAACTAGAGGCCTATGTTTTTGTGTGCACGTGTGTTGTGGGGGGGTGTCTCTCACTCTTCTTCAGAATCACTAACACCTATATAAAGTACCACAGAATCACAGGGGTTGGAAGGGATCTGCCAACCAGGGATGGTCTAGATATCATTGAGTCCAAACCCCCTACTAAAGCAGTTTCTCTACAGCAAATCACACAGGAAAGTGCTCACGAAGGTTTATAATATCTCCAAAGACTTCACAACCTCTCTGGGCAGCCTGTTCCAGTGCTCTGAAACCCTCACAGTAAAGAATTTCTTCCTCATGATTGTTGGAACTTCTTGTGTTGCAGATTTTGCCCTTTGCTCCTTGTCCTTTGCTGGAAACCACTGGGAAGGGCCTGGCTCCATCCACCCAACTGTCACCCATCAGATATTTATGAGCATTGATGAGATCTCTCCTCAATCTCCTCCAGGCTGAACAGACCCGGGTCTCTCAGCCTTTCCCTGTAACAGAGATGCTCCAGGCGCCCAGTTGTATTTGTGTCTGTCTGTTGGACTCTCCCTGGAAGTTCCCTGCCTTGAACTGGGGAGCCCAGAGCTGGACACAGCAGCCCAAATGTGGCCTCACCAGGGCAGAATGAAGGGATCACCTCCCTGGACCTCCTGCCCATGTTATTTTTAACGCACCCCAAGATACCATCTGCCTTCTGGGCCACCAGGTCACACTGCCGGCTCACGGCCAAGCTACCATCCACCAGGACACCCAGCAGCCTGTGGGAGACCCAAGAATTTCACTTCCCAGGCTTTTAAGACTTAGTTACAGAGGAGGATTCCCTAAGATCGCACCCACCACAGCGTCACCGATGACGGTGACGTTACGGTAAGGGGCTGGAACTACTCAGGCGCTGACTGCGCGTTTTACAAAACCTCGAGAGATCTAAACGTTCCCCATAGAGCCGCCCCGCACCTCCCCCATGTCAGCAAGCGGAGGGTCGGGCTTCCGCTGGAGGCGGGCCGGCAGAGAGACGTCGCGGGATGGGGGTAGGGGCTGAGGGCGGCTCCGCCTCGTCTCGCATCCAGCCCGCCCCGCTCCGGCAGCCGCCAAGATGCTGGAGACGCTGCGGGAGCGGCTGTTGAGCGTCCAGCAGGACTTCGCGTCGGGGTGGGTCGCGCCGTCTGAGCTGTGGGGACGGCGGGGCGGGAGGGGATGGCGAGCGAGAGCAGAGCGGGGCGGGGGGGGGGGGAGCAGGTGACCGGGTGCTGAGCGGGGGAGCGGGACGGGGGAAGAGGAGGAGAGCTTGGAGGCGGAGCCGCGGCCTTTCCTCCTCCAGCAAGGGCAAGGGATTGCGAGAGGCTGGGAAGGCAGCGGCGGGTAGAGGAGGGAAAGCAGCGAGCGTTACAAAGTACGGGATTCCGCCCCTGTGTTGCCTCACCGGCTCTTTGTAGGGTAGACTCCGCGTTGTTGTGGTTTAACCTGGCAGCATCCAAACGCTGCACAACCTCCTCCCCCCCCCATTTCTTTTAGAAATGGTGTCATTCACGTGACGAAACGATCCGATGGTCGTTTAACTTTGTCTGCCGTCTGGTCCTGCAGCGAGTCAGTGTGTTTTCGTGTGGTCTCTATTTCGCCTCCTTCCTTGTGCTGCCTTGTTTTGTTCTGCTTTGGGAGCAGCTTTTACCGTTTCCATCTTTGTGCTTCAGCAGCTCCGTTCATGATCTTTCTCAGGGTGACCCCTTTTTAGTGCATCTTTGTTGCCATAAAGGGCATCTTGGAGCCCTGGTAGCCAGAGGTTGTGGAGAGCATTGGTCTTTCTCCCGTATTGCTGTCAGGATGTGAATTGTCCTGCTTTGCACCCCCAGTTCCCTTGCTATTGCACCCCCAGTTCCCTTGCTAGATGATGCAATCTCAAAGCCATCATGTTTCGAGTTATTCTCTACCCCCTCTGAAGTAGCAGGAAAAGCATCTGACTTGTTAATTAACTGCACGTGAATGCAGTTGGAGCAGTTGGATCTTCCGTACCATCTTTTCCAGGGCTTCTAAGGAGAGTGTCTGTTCTGAATGAATAAGGGAGCTGAAAAACACCAAATCTGGGGTCGTGTACCTTGCAGAAGGAGCACTTCGAAGTTGTTAGCCAACATATGAAAAAAACGAGTTCTCATTCCCCTGCTCAGATGTGTCTGCTGTCTGTGTCTGTTGTGAGTGAGGTGTCTAGATTTTGACCCATTTATCTGCAAGCAATCTTTTACAGAAGAAGGAAAAAAAAAAAAAAAAAAAGAGGCAAGCTGTCTTTGTGTTCAGGCAGCAATTTGTATGCTTCTGTCAGATTGAGTGCTGTGGTTCACACTGCCTGTACTTTGTACAGAGAGCATTGCTGAAAGGAAGTCAATGTTATGAAGCCTGGTGATGCGTCCTTTAACCTTTACTTCTGGCTGCATGACACGTATCCTAATGAAAGAGCTGGCAATTGTGACCCAGCATTTTGTTCAATCCCTGCATGCAGCGGAGTGCTGCTTTTACAGGCAGAGGTGCGTACTGGGGAATGTGATTGGAGAGAAGGGCAAATTGCACTGCCTTCTGGAACAGTGTTCCTCAGAGTGCTGTGCTTGTTGCTACTTGGTTGACTGTTGAGAGCAGCTCTCAAGCAGAGAGTGTAGACCTGCCTTAATATGTCCTCTTTTAGATAGTCGATCAGTTCCTTGAAGGTGGTGAAGACTATGGGAGTGATTGAACTTATGTTAGATACAGCTAAGGGTTATCTTTGCATCAGGGGTGTTGCTCAGGCACTGGGTATCTCAGAGTCATATGTCTCTGTGTAGTGTCTAGAGCAGATCCTTGGAGCTTGTGGGTCACTTTCATTTTGCTCTTATGTACGTCCTTTATTTCTTCCTACCTCTTGTTGTTCCAGTCAGCCGGAATGCCAAAGGACATCCATCATCTTGGTGGGCAGAGAACAAGCAGGCTTTTGTTCCACACTCTCTCGTGATAGCCTAGCAAACACATCCAGGTTGACTGGAAAATAAAAGAGGCAAAGAGCTGTGAGGTAGTAGTGGAGGGCTTAGTTTTCTTTGTTATTTGTTGGTATTTTTCATTTATTAGGGCAGAAAGGGGGAGTGTTTGTTCTTGTTTATTTTTTTTTCTTGGTTTTGTTGTTTCAAGAAATTTGATTTTAAGAAAGCAAGATACCAGCCACTTTGAAACTGGCCATAGGTGAAACAAACCTAACTTTTGCCTAGCTAGCAGTGCACTGTGGTAGCTGGCAGATAAAAAATACCCATACTAGTCTTCTGTTGTCAGACTTATGGCAAATGGGTGCAAATATGTCTGTATGACTGTCAAGCTTGTCCTTGGCACATGTGGATTCTTATAGGAGGCATTCTTCAGCATGGTTTGGCTATTTGTATGCAGAGATCTTTTATACTTGTTTTCTAAGGAAAGTAGTAACCAGAGCTGAATGACTTGAATGTGTAGCTCCGGATAAACTTTTTTTTTTGTCCCCAGTTACTCAATGCATTTGTAGAAAAATCTTACTGTTCAGAATCAGCGTAGGTGGCAATAATTATATATCACAGTCTCTGCAGAATCAAGTGACATTTGATTCATTTCTGAAATAAGCTGATATAAAATCAAATGTAGTAGACTGGAATTAATGTGGTATGCATTCAGACAAGTTGTTCCCTGTTGGAAATGTCTAATACTTACGTGTTTTGATTTATAGGTTGAAGACTTTGGGCGATAAATCAAGAGAAGCAAAAAAAAGCAGACAGAGGTACTTATGTGCACTTAATGTATAGCATTAATCCTGGATGTTATTGTTAAAGAAAAATATAAAAAAGGCTCTTACAGTCCATTTACAAAAATATTTATATTGAATTTGCAGAATATTATTTTAGTAACAGAAAATATTCTCATTTTGATTATATACTTGGCTTAATAGAACCTTGATATGCCTAAAATAATTTTTGGTTGTAATAGTCTGCAAAAGATTCAGATTGCAGTGAACAGAGATGTAATTTTCTACATTCTTTGTGATTTTCATGTACTAAAATTGTAATTTTTTACTGTAAAAACAAAAACGAACCATCTGTTGTACAAAATGTATGTAGAACATGAACACAGAAAATGCAAGTACTATCTCTATTGCAAGAATCTGTAAGAGTCATGTTTTTTTTTTATCCTCTGTACTTTAGTATGTTGTTTCAGGCTATGTAAACTATAGGGGAGAACTACCCGACACAGGTTATCAAGTTGCAGGAGTTGCTCAGAGCAAGCTGGTCTGATACCATTGCTGGCCTTGCATTGAGCAGGAGATTTAACCAGAGACCTACTGTTGAGGTCTGTGTTCACTCACTGAATCTATGATTTTTCCCTTGATGTAAGGGAAAAAAAGATTTTTATCTGTGTTATTTGTGTTTTCCATTCAAATTGTTTGGATGACAGTGAAAAATTACCTATTCTGATAATCTTCCAAGAGACTAATCTTGGATGACACCAAGTTCTTCACATAATACATCTTTAAAAGAGCTGCCGTGTTAATTTGCTTTACCTGATGGTACATTACCTTCATGTTTCAGGCTGTTAGCAATGAATGCATCAAATAAGAAATCAATAGCACACTAGACTGCCAAACATTCTTTTAGCTTATTATTTATTGTAGCATGTATTAATATTTTTTTTTTTACCGAGAATAATAAGAACTTGATAGTAGTCTTATTTTTAGAATGTTTCTGTCCACTGTTACAACTTAAAACAGTGCTCATCCTGCATATTTGTCAGTAATACAAGAAATAGTCTCATGTGAGCAGTTTTCAAATCAAATAGTCAGGAACAGTTAAGAATGAACTACCACAAAATAATGGGGAAGACCAGCTTTGGAATATTCTTTAACATATGCTGTGTCATGCACTTTAAACATGAATTAACAAAATGTGAAAGTGAACACTAGCAAATATTCCTGTGCTTAGCATGTCTGTCAAATGAAGATTTGTGTGTATGCCTACATAGTGTATAACAGCCTTTTGTTAAATAACGTTCGTACATATACATTTTCCTTATAGAACTGCTCAGTATTCACCAGAGTTTTCTGCTGGACTGGAATTACTGAGCAGGTATGAGCTCCTATTTCTTTGTTAGTGTTATTTCCTGTTATTTCACAACTGACTTCACTAGGTGAAGAAAATGAGAAGAAAATGAATGTGTTCGTGTTACTGTTAGTTTTCTTGATCTTCTGCAATGAGTAGAGTGGGCTTAATTAGCAGATAATAAATATATTTAAAGCTTGCACAGTTCTTAAGTACTGTAATTTTGGTGAAATAGGTGCAGTGTATGAAAAGAAGGGTTTGAAAAACTTCAGGTCTAATGCATGAGGAGGAAGGATAGCAACAGTGAGGCCCAGCCTGTGGTTTAAATTTGCTGTCTTCCAATTTTCTGACATTTGATTATTTACTTCTGTTGGAATGGAATTATTGACAATATGCTTGTCGTTGCCATGAAAATAAAGTGTTTTCCACGTGTATTTCATCACATCTTTTCTGAGTAATGAGAACTATCTGCATTGTAAATATCGTTTCTGTTTGTGTCTTCGAAAATCTGTCTGTCTTCACTTTTTGGGGAGAAAGAGGGACAAATTATTAGTCCTGTTTGTTTGTTTCATTTTCTCAATGGAATTGAACTCCAAGTATTGCTTAAGCCTGTAGTCCATAGTTTCATAAGTAAGTCTGGGTCCATTTAGATCTTATTACATGCTAGCATTAAAAAACAAAACTACACACAGTTTACTTCCTTTTTGAAAAGAACTGCTTTTTACTGTGTATGTCTCCCTGGTATTTACTGTTCTAAGACAATTTGACAGCTTTCAAAACTGTATTTCTATAATCTCTGTGAGTACAAGCACACCAGCACCCATAAATCCTTGTCATTTATAAAGAGGATATAGCTGGAAGAAAAAAAAAAAAAGCATTTATCTATCTTCTCTTCAGATATGAAGATGCTTGGGCTGCCCTTCATAAAGGAGCCAAAGATTGTGCAAAAGCTGGAGAGGTAAGAAGACAGAAACATTACTATTAAGATACTTACGTGTGTACATAATTTTATACTGAATCTTTTTAGTTCCAGAGCATTAGGCTGTTTTTAGCCACCAGCTGAGCACCTCCACAGCATTGTTCAGGGGGGCAGGGAGAGGAGAGCAAAAGTGGATGTTTCAAAATGAAGGCAGTTTAACACCTGAAGGAGAAAGGAGAAAAACAAGCAATGAATAAGCAGTCACTTAAAACCTTCCATAAGCAGTCCAATGCCCAGCCAGTCTCAAAGCAGCAGCTACTCTGGGAGAGCAGCTTTATTTCTTTGTGGTTTTAAAGTCATGTTTGACCAACAACTGATGAATGGACCACAGCATCCAGTTTTTGGTTTTGAAAGCTTTTTGAGATTGTTGCTACTCAGCAACAATTAGTGTTCCTGATGTATTCACTACAGGTATTGTAAAAATATCAATTCTCTGTGATCAGGTTTCTTACCAGGTATGACCTAGGAAGAATTTTCTGAAGCTCCTTCCGGTTTACTTTCCAGTTTTCCTGTTGTTGTAGCAAGCACTGAGTGTAACTTCCTAGTGCTACTAAAGTATATTTCAGCTGATACACTGACACCCAGAATACCTTGACTTTTCCATTCTGTGTTCAGGCAGTCAGAATCACTACCTGTGCTTAAGCAACAAATATTAATTACATTAACTTACTGTTTCCCTGGGGCAAATTAGGTTAGAGAGGGATACTGGGCAATGCTACTTTGATGAAGTGTGGCAAGAAGGTGATGGTAAAAATAAGACACATCCAGGTGTTCAGACAGCTAGTTTTTGCACTCTTCTGCTGTTACCTGAAATATTTTGAGTTATCTAGGAATATCTGAGACTGCTTAAGACATCTACAATACATGGTAATGTAAACAATGTAATGTAAATGATAATGTAATGCAATAAATAACGTGATTTGATGCAGACAGCTGCAAAAATGATGTTGCATATTACCACTGTGTTGCATATTAACACTGTGTGCCAATGTTCTTCTCTCCTGGAAGTGAAGCAGTGAGTTCTGCAGTTTATTTGTGGCAAAAAAGAGAAAGCACTTACTGTAGCTGCCTATCGATGCATTGATCTGGTCCCCACCGGACGTCTCATTTCAAACCCTGCCAAAGGGGCAAACAGTGTCAGCTGCGTGATGCAGAGCAGGACTGAGCTCTGTGGTTCTCTGTCCCAGTTTGCAACCTTCACTCTGTGTCCTTCCTGATTCTTCTGGTTTCTGTAGGAGCTTTCTCTATGCTTCTTCCAATATATAAAATTTCTTGCTGCTTAATGTATTTGAAAAGCTGTATTTGGGATAAGAAGATATTTTCATCTTTCTCTTGCTTTGATAGCATGCCCAGCTTTTCTACCAGTTCTAGTGAAGGTCTTCAGATAATAGGCATGAATTTCTCTGCCACGTTTGTGTCTTTTGCTACTCATTGTTATTTTTAGGAGATCTCTTAAATATGTTTCATACAATCCTGCAGTACTTGCAAATTGTAAAAACATTGTGAGTTTCCATGTATATAAAACCAGTGTAATCTCACAAGTTATGACTACTGGAAAAATTAAAATGAAGAGCTTCTGAAAAGACTAGGAAAATTTCTATGAAGTTCAGGTATCTAATTTTGAGAGAATCCAGAATATACCTTATGAAAGTAGAAGATACAGATTTCAGTAACATCAGAATTGTCTAAGCACGTGGGATTGCATTGTATTGTATCAAGACTGAAGGTCCACTTGGCTAGTAGCCTGTTTCTGGTAGTGGCCAATTGCAAATAGGTCAGACAGCTCTCTCAAAAAAAGAAAGGAACATGAAAATTTCAAGGTTTAATTACTGCCTGCAGTCTTGCCATGTTAAATTATAGATGCTAATTTACATTTCCATCTACAAAATTACTTTAAAAATGCTGCTTTTAGATGCTTTTAATCTTAGTTGTGTAATTATCTCTGGTACTTGTGCCATCATATACAAAAAAAAATCTTTTTTTTTTGCCTGATTTAATGTTTAATTGATATGAATTCCTTATTTCACCCTCACAAATTGATCTAGCTTTATTTAAAATAAGAATGTCGGTCTTCTGAAGCATTTGATTACTCACTGAGCTTTAGAATAATGTTTCAAGCATGTGTGGTAAAACAGGATGCCTTTTTGACAGGCTGGGTAGCTGGAAGTATTTGGAAACAGAAGTCGTCATTCTTCTGAAGGTATTTGTCTGAAGTGCATAGAACGATATTACAATTCTTTAAGAACTTCCTTTGCCCCTTTCTCAGACTTCTTCAGTTTCTGCAACTAAATCCTAAATTGAGAAATATATAAGTTGTAGTGCTGTAAAACTTTTTGTTCTGACTTGATGTTTGTGGAAGCATGAATTAAAAACAAATGGTCACAGTGCTCATAAGCAGGTATGTAAACTTGAAGTAAAACTAAGAACCTGTTTGTTTCAGCTGGTGGACAGTGAAGTTGTGATGCTCTCTGCACACTGGGAAAAGAAAAGGAACAGTCTGGTAGAACTACAGGATCAGCTCCAGCAAATACCTGGATTTTTAGCAGATCTGGAATGCCTTACAGCCAGCCTAGGTAAGGCTTTGTAGACATAACAAGCATTCAAGTCAGTACAGAGGCTTAGACAGAAGTTCAAGTGTTGTGAACTTAATAATAAAATTTAACTTAGCTCCTCAAATACATTGTTTTTATAAGGTAGTTGTTCTTTCATTGGCTTTTAAAGAAGCAAAATTTGTCCTGGTTGCTCTTAATATTGTGTCACAATTTGGGGGGAAAAGGTTGTATGGCAACTGCAAGTCTTGATAAAATCAGTTGAAAGTGATTACTATTGAAGTCTTAAATTCTGAACAATATATAAATGATGTCAATGCTTGTTTTTGTGTGAGCCTGTTTCATTCGATTTATTGGTTTTAAATGACCATTTGTTCTGTAGTAGTTCTTTGACTTGTAAGAACTGTATTTATTTTTGAAGCAAAGAATGTATTTCGTTCTTTATTACAATTATCTTGTACCACATGATTTCATAAGGCTTTATTATGTGCAGTAGCCCTGTAATATTGGCTTTTTGAAAATCTCTCATTTTCTAAGGAAATATCAACTCCCATAATGATTTATTTAAAAAATAAATTCAATATCATCATGTATGAAGTAATACAGCCTACTGATAGGCCAAAGATAAATAATATAATAAAACCTAAAGGAAATTTCTTTATAAAAATAAAGATTTCTTCATAACTGCAAATGCCATAAATTTTGATGAAATTGAGTTACCTTTCCAATCTTAATGTTACAGTTTTATGAACCAGCATTAATTGCACCCTAGCTATAAAATTAGCTGGAGGATTCTCAATGTCTTAAGAAATTTTTTTATTTTACTTAATCAGCAGATATGGAGGTATTAAGGAGTCTGGTCTGGGAAGCTAATTTTAATATACACTACTGAGGTCATGAAATCTGAACCACATCTAGCCTCACTTCATATGTCAGATGTCACAATTTAGCTAAATTTGTTCTTCCTGACCACTGTGAATATTTTGTTTTGAATGTTATTTTTTTTCTGATATTTTTAATGGAGTCTATTTGAAGAGAAAAGTAAAACTTGTATCGAATTCAACATCTGCGGTTCTGAAAGTGATTTACCACAACTTTGCTGTGATATTCTGCTTACTGTTTTTATTCTTATGTAAGTCTGAGATACAGTTTAGATTTAAAAAAAGCAAGAATTCACTTCCAAGAGGTTATTACATGATTAATACTGTCTTTAAAAAAGAAAAAGAAAGAAAAAAAACAAACAGCAACAATAATAAATGAAATAGAATGATAAGTTGCTCTTTCCTAGTTTGTGCATCAAATATGTTCTTTGGCTAATCATTTCAGGGAAGTGTAGTAGTTCTGTGCTGTGATGTGCTGTGTCTCTAATAAATCTGTTAATGCTTTCATTTTGAGACTAGATAGGGAATGCTGGCTGCTTTTGGTCAAATAAATTTCAGATAAAGGAAAATAGCCTTTTTTGTGACCTACATAAAATCAGTCTAAGTCACGTACAGTTTCTTCAGCTTTTTCTGTATAACAAGACATGTTTTTTATTAGCACTTTATTTATAAGCCCAACTTTGGTACTCTTATTATCAGTCAGTCTTCCATTAAAAACTCTTACAAATACACTGTATATGATCTTGTGGCTGTAGTTGAAATCCTTGAAGAAAAAAGTACTCTCTTTTAAAAGCAAAAAGAGCAGTTGTCCTTTCAAAGTCCAGCATCTGAGTCATCATTTAAGACAATTTGAGATATTGTAGAAAGTATCTGCTTGCCAATATCTGGCATACTTTTCTTAATATGAAGTACGCCTCATGTTTTATCAGGGGCATTTGCTCTAATGTCTGTTTTGATTTCAGCAAATCAATGTAAACAAATGTTGATTCAAATCCAATTTTCTTTTCGAACCAAACATCTGAACATTAAGCATCAAATTGATGCTGATTTCAGAGAGGCATGTCTCGAACGTAGGTAACATGGATCAAATGAAGGTTGAGAATATTTAGACTGCTGAGAGTGGGAAGAAAATAAAGAGTGACATGTAGTCACAGAGATAAAAGCTGCTGCTTCCTGATCTTTGAGATTTTATTGTTTTCTGTAGTTGTTAAGATCTAGGTAAGTATCCTAACAAGTTATGGGCTGTTAAGTGAAGAAGACTGTGTAAATTGATGAAAGATAATTCGATCTCATGTATGTTAATGTTTCAGCAGATTATTTTTTTAAAGAAGTTAGAACTAGGTAAACTTGTAATAACACTGTTGTATGAGAAATACAGACCAAACTAAAGCAGTTGGACAGATGTGACCTAAAGTACAAGTCTAGTTTTTCACATACCTAATAAAATACTGTATTTCTACTAAGTGTAGTATACTGGCATATAGGAAAATTCTTAATTGAAGGGTCCAGTGAGTGCTTTTTCTCCTGCATAGCACTGTTTCAGAGTGCAGTGATCACTGGTGCCTAATGACCAGTTGTGGGATTTATTGAAGTATGAGCTGCCTGTCAGAAGGCAAGTAGAAATCCTTGGAGCTAAATATCCTGCATACAAAGGGTTTCTGTACCTACAGTGTCCTGAGTTTTAAAGTGTCATGACTCTGATCTGTCTGTCTAAGCTTATTTAAGCTAAATTTCTGTTTTCTTGTTTGTTTAAATTGCAGCCCCGTGTAAAAAGATGGTGGTTTGTCTGTTCTGCTTGGAGCCTATCTTGATATATACAGATTTCAACTTTTTAAATTGAATCTTTGAACAGGATAAACACAGTTGTCATGGAAGTATTCTTTGAAGATTAGCCTGCTTTCTGGGGCAGGCTTGTTCTAGTTGCAACTGCAAGCAATAAACTGGAAGCAGGGAGTTTTTAAATTAGGTATTTTTGCTAAATACCTTCTTAAAAGTATGAGCTTATTCATCTGTGCATATAGTTGAGAACTGATCAAACCTTCATGGCTGAAGTTTTGTTAAATTAAATGCACAGCTTTGATTGAAACTTCTTTTTAGTGCACAGAACTTGTATTCTCATTGGGGAAGAAGAGATGTCAGTTCACAACCACGTCTAGTGCTATGCAATTACTTTGGCAACATTGCTTGTGAAAAGCAAGTTAGTTGCCTTTCATTTCAGAAAGAGAAGATCTGTAATCCGTGCTGCAGCAAAGCAAGCTTGGGTTCTGGAGAGTTCTGAAGTTATTCCCATTATTCAGGTGCACTCTAATTTCTGCTGTTCCCACTAGAGGCTGCTCAAATGCTAGTGCTGGGAATGAACTGGCCTCTAGAATTCACTTTTCATCATTACATTTTCCTGTTGTTTGTCTTTTAGTATTTAGTCAGCATGATTTAAACATTTGTTTTTTAATGCACTTAGAAAGGTCCATATTTTAAGCAAAAGGGACAACCAATTGTAATTAAGGGTGTCTGGTATTATGCTTTGAATAATTGCTGGATTTTTTGAGAGAGGAAGTTGGGTGTGATAAACAATTACTGTCCCACATCATCATCTGTCTAACTGGAACATTTCTTTCCTCAGAGTTGTTTCCACATGAACTGTCTCTAGCTTTCTTTCAAATGATCTTTGCTGGTTACATAAATCATTTTTCCTTTTCTAACTGCCATAGGGCATTACCTTACTTTCTTGTTAGCAATAAAAAAACATCCTCAAAATTAACTGGAGCTGCACATATGAATTGTGAATTTGTTTATGGAGTCTTTTAACTCTGCTGTTCTATGGGGATTGCTGTTATAGTGATCTCTAATTGTAATAGACAAGCAAGTTGAAATTTTGTCTGTTCCAAAATAGGCCCCAAGCAGCACAGCCCAAAGATTATTTGGGGATTTGACAGGAACGTCTTCAGGAGGAGCACAGCCATTTGCCAAAACTAGGATTGCCAGAAAACTTAAAGCATTTTGTTCCATCATCTGCACCGTTCTTTGCATTGACAATCAAGTTTCAGATTAGTGCATCCAACTCTAAACTGCAAAATTCCATCTTTAAGAAATTCTCTTGTGGCAGGACATTGGGAAAATGGTTTCAAACTAAAAGAGTGGGGATTTAGATTGAATATTAGGAAACAAACAATAAAGGTAGTGAAGCACTGGAACGGTTTGTCCAGAAGGATGTTGGGTGCCCCATCCCTGAAAACACTCAATGTCGAGCTGAATGGGGCTCTGAGCAACTTGACTGAGCTGTAGATGTCCCTGTTCATTGCAAGGTGGCCTTTAAAGGGTCCTTCCAGCTCAAAATCAATCGTATAATTCTGAGATCTACTCTTTGCTTGCTAGTTTGTTTATAAACATGTAAATGTAACTTAACCTTTTTCCCTCTGGTGTGGAAGAAATGCTGGCAAAAGTGTGGATAATAATCCTGCATTCACAGAGCTCCATTCTGGATTGATTAGAGTTTTGGAAAATTAGTTTTTCCATTTTGGGAACCTGACGAGGGACGTGGAACTCAGCATTTAGTCACCCATAAGGGGAGAGATTTTTGATGCAAGCTTCACATAGGATAATTTGGTTCAGAAGGTACTTAAGAAGATCTTAACTTCTGCTCAGAAGAGGGTGAGCTATGAGATAAGATTTCTTAGGGCTTTTCATGGGCATGATCTCTGTCCATAGTGTCCAGAGTCTGAACTTAAAGATTGAAATGCTTTCTAAGCATATGTGGGGATAGAGGTTTGCCCGTCAACCTATTTTTATTGGTTACTTTTTAGAGCCTGTGGTTTAGGTTATCACAAGGTCATGTTAAAGTTAAAATTCTCACATTGTTTTACTTTTGTTGAATATTTCAGGTTAGTACTGGTCTTGTTCAGTACATCTTCCTTCCTCAGACTGGTATGATACAGTAAGGGGTAAACTGACAGTGTGCTTGACTAGCAAAATTAAGCTACAGATTCTGGCTGCTTCTTTTCACCAAGTACAGACCACAGGTCTGTGATGTGCTGGGGCAGATATAGCAAGTGATTCAGCATCTTACTGCAAAGAGAACTACAGCTAGATCTCACTTAAAATGGTGCTGTTGTCATCTTTACTACATGATGAGATGTTTATCTTCCTGAGCCATTTATGTATGTGTAATTATTACAGTGTTACCTCTATGAATTCCCATTTCTGTTTGGGTGGGTTGTACATCTATTGATACAGTTTGGTGCTCATATAAATATTTCATATAGCCCGTCTAGAGGCAAACTTCGAAGAAATGGAGACTCACCTGTTGTGTCTTGAGGACCTATGTGAGCAGTGTGAATTGGAAAGATACAAATGTGTGCAGACATTACAGCTGGAAAACTACAAGAAAACAAAAAGGTAAATAAAGCAATTGCTATAAATATAGTATAACAAAGTATATATCCTGTGATTTTTTTTTTCTTTTTTGTATACAGAACAATCCTTTGTTTCATCTTCTAAAGAAACTATAATCTTTGACAGGAAGTTTCAAGGCTGTAATAAATCCATTGAGTTTTATTCTAACACTTGGTGATGAACCAAGTGTGTGTATTTGGAATATTATTGCTACATTGTTGTTAAGATGAAGTTGTGCATATCATCCTCTGAAAGCAGTCACAGTAAGGGATATTGTGAGCTATTATGAGCTCTGATGAATAGTTGATTGGTTTAAGTTGTTGCCCTGATTTTTATATATATTTTTTTCCCCCTCCGTTGTAACCTTTGAAGATCATGACTTATTTTTCCCTCTGGCATCCTTTCAGTTCTATCATATCCTAGAAATATTTTCCAGTCCATGCGATAGTTATTACTCATCTGTCATTCCCATTCAAAGAGACATGGCATTGCTACTAAGAATTCAAATCCAACTTGAAAAGCACGTGTGAAAAGTCAGCCACAGAACCTGTTATGCTTGTGCTTCACATTTATGTAAAAGATAACATAGCAAGAGATAAATGTTAGGAGCTTAATAAATTTACTTTCTTGGCTTTGTAACTGGAAGTGACAAAAAGAACCTTATTGAAGAAGGTGAAAAGAAAAATAGTATTAATTTTGTGACATAAATGAGGAAATGAGGAGTGGAATTGGAGCCATGTGTCAAAGATTGTCTTTGATGGACCTGTGTGGGTAGATGCAGTTGTGGGCATTGACATAGGGATAACTGGGTTGCTTGAACTGAGCAGCCTGTTCTCCTGTTAGGCAGGGGAAGCAACCAGCCTCCCCAGTTCTTGTTATTGTGGAAGAAAGTTTGACTTGTGTAGTGTGGTCAGAACAACTGGTTTGGTTTTCAGTCCTGATTAGAATGTACTCATCAAGGTCAGGGCTCTGTCAGTTGGCCAGCCCTAATAACTTTTTCCCCCATTGATCTTGCTACATCTCTGCTCAAATTTCTGCTGCTACTATCTATGTAATTTTGTAATGTAGGGATATGGTTACCTTTTGTATTGCTCACATTCAAGTTCTGTGTCCTATTGCCTTCGGTTATCTATGAAGTTTGGATATTTTTGATGCAAGTCCCCTTTTGCTACCTGTGAAATCCAAGTACATCTCATAGTGCTGTCCATCACATCCAGCAGATTTTCATGCTGCAGTCCTTTAGCTTTTCACCCCTATTCAGGTAACTGAACCTCAGAACCTCATCAGTGGTCTTGTGATTTTCCTGCAGCTTGGATTTACTCTTTCCTAAGTCTGGGCGATATTATTTCCATTCTCTCCAGGAAGGCTGATGCTAGTCAGTATGTCTGAAAGTCTTCTGACTTATTTAAATAATTGAATATTTAGTAATAATATTTTCAAAATTCTAAGTGTAATTCCAATGTGCTGTTTAACCAACTAACACGAATGTAGGGTGTACATAAAGGAAAAGATCTACACTCCCCAGAATACAATAACTTTTCAGAAGTTGTCTCGAGTCTTGTCTTCCCTCTCACCTGAGTCCCACTCCCCCTTCCTTCCTGTTTCTATCCCCCAGCCTCTGCTCCTGTAATCAAAATAAAGTGTTAAACTGTTGCCTACAGTGCTTAGCATCTAATCAGTTTTATAAATAGAATGCTAAGCAAGCTACTTAACATAATTGTAAGCTGATTACCTTTGGCCAGATCTAGACAAAACAGGAAAAATGCAGGTAATTTCTGGTTGATCATTACCATAGTATTTGTTTAGGTAGGAAATTACTGCCAGCTCATTACTAGAAGGACACTTGGCAGTGTAGATACTTGAAGAAGGAACAGCCAGTTAACTTAATGTGAGTGTCATTTGTTATCTATGCTTCCAACTCTGATTTTCTGTTCCTCTATATACTGCTTGGGGTTTTTACTGCAATACCAAATACTGAAAGAATCAAGTGGGGATTCACGAGCCTATGCTCTCTCTTTAACATAAAGTTATTTTCAGGAAGTGATTAGTTCTATGTAATAAGGTGTTTCTAGTATGTTGACCATGTGGGGATGAAAACTGAACACATGCTCTAGAAACTGTGGTTGATTTAAGGATGTAACTAAAAGTAATTTTACTGTAAAGTCATTTCAGAGATTAAGCTAGAAGCTCACGTATTTCAAGTCTTTTGAAAAACCTTTCTATATGAAAGATTTAGAAGAAAGTGTTTTAGGTCAACATTGAACCTTTAAAATGCAATTTATGGTAACTATGGGAACTGACTTTCTCCCTATTAAGTAGAGCACTTTATTTCTGTTCAAACAGATTGATTTTTTTTGCTTTAGTCACTGCAATGAGTACTAGTTTAAAGGTAGATTCATCAGTCCAAGGTGTTTTCCACAATGTATTTTAGAGAATGCAGCTGGATGGTGGGGGAATTACCTGTTTTCCTGTGCACTTATCCCTGGATTTTAAGTACATTTTCATGTATTCATTGATCAGAGTACCAGTATGTAGTATGGAAACTACATTCCCCCTTTTCTCTGGTTAGTCTTGCTGCAGTTGTTTGCGTATGTTAGCATTAAACCACACCACTAGTATCCTGTTCTTTCCTTTAGCATGATCCTATTCCTCCTCCTTTTGCCCTCCTGCTGAGAACGTACTATTTCTGATTTCAGAAAACTGCTTATGTTTCTCCAGTCTCCTATGGCATTTCTTGCATTCTCAAGACAGTTCACTGCATTATTTAGGAAGCAGAGTTAGAAGCTCACTCTTGTGCTAGTTTTTACATGCACCAAAATCCATGCTTATGGTGTGAGCTAGAATGATTGTCTTGAAGCTATGAAGCTCTGAATACCAATTGTAGCCATTTCGGAGATCGGCTTTCTCAAAAAATAGCACCTCCTGGTTATTTTATCAATTAAAAGGAGGTGACTAACAGTAATATCTTGTAGGAACACATTTTAAATAGAAATTGTTCCTTGGTACTGGAAATGAAGTGAATACATTTTACTGTGTCTTTTGACTTAAAACAATTGTTAGAATCTTAATTGTTAACACTTGCTATTTAAGAAACCTTTGTTTTCAGTATTTGATTTGAGAACAGGCATAAAAGGAAAATGATGATTAAAGAAATCCAAAATCTTGAGTCTCTTCTTGTTTGGATGTATTAAACACATGAATATACCAAAAGCATCAGTGGGACTTTTTTCCTTTCTGGTGACCTTTGAAGAACTGCTTTCCTAACATGAAAAATATTTTCTTGGGTATATTTAAATTTGCTTTTTTGATTTTAAAGGTTTCTTTGCTACCAAACAATATGTAACCCTCTGCTTTGGTAATTAGCAAAGTAGTTGAGGAGCTTGATAGATTGAGGTGTTTCCATGCTGATGACATACTGTTTTTATGCTCCTGCAGAGCGTTTGATTCTCATTCAAAAGGGAATGAAATCTACAGCAATGGCATTGTATAGATTAGAGATGACTATTTAAGAAAATGTCCTAATGAGTTACTACAGATAAGTTTATTTTTTCAGTGTAGTCTTTTGTTGTTTTTATCCCTCTTTCCAATTGTTTTGAGAAGGGGCTGTAAGGATAGTTGCAGTTCATAAAAAGGCTTATGTTAGGCTTAATTGACATAAACATCCAAAAGGTAAATCCATAAACTTCCTTAGACTGATCAGTCTGCTTTTGGGAATAGTTCCATCTTAGTGGTTATTTACCCACTAGCATTAAACAAAGACAGAGAAAAGTAACAGTAGTTTTTCTTGTATGCTTCTTTCAAATATTATCCATAACTCCTGCAGTATCAATGTAAAGCACTGTGTTTACCTAAATTATTTTAACAAGGTTGGAAGAGAGAGGTCAGAATGGGTAGTATCCTACCATACAAAACTGCGTTGCCTAAAAGAAGACTTCCATGTTTGCATACTTTGTTTAGGTCCCATAATGCTTCCCATGTGATAAGCTAAAGCAATGCTCTATCTCCAGTGATGACTGCCTCCCATCTGGCAGCAATAAATTTAAATTGTAGCTTCATGACACTTCTAAACTTCACGTGTTAATTTGTCAAATCGGTTTTTGATATGTAAAAATATTGTCGCAAATGTTTCAAACAAGTATATTCCTCCTTCAAACATTAAATGCACTGTAAATTATTTCTGAGGCGCTAGTTATGCTGGTCTGTTTCATAGTTCTCAGCAGAATTTTTCTTCCATGTAAGATTGCATGCTCTATTCTTCTTGATCAGCCTTCTGCTGCTGTAGATTTTCAGTGGCTACACCTTCATGGAGGTGAGTGCATAATGAATTTAGAGTGGTGTGTGCAGAATCTTCTCTTCAGGACAACTGTCACAGTAGTCATGCTGGGGATGACTGGATTGGAGTTTTCTTTGGACGTTAATTGTATGGCTGTGACTTCCTGTGCCAAATCAGAGTTGACACTGCAGGTAATTTTTCCATCCTGCTGTTCAAGGGTTTGCGTGCAGCATAATCGTTAGCAAGTATTTTCACGATAAGAGGGAGCATGGAATTAATTTTGTATCCATCAGTTATTGCACTTCTTTGGATAAACACATGGAATGAGAATTCCTATTGATCCTGAAAAGCTGAGCTTGCACAACCTTTTTACAAAATCCCTTAATAACCGTGCTTCATTTTACATGATTTTAGGACACCAAATTCCTTTTGTTTGCAGGAAGACTTCTTGTACAGAATTTTGCATATACCATACCCCCAGAAAGAGCAAGCTGCTTCATTATTAGTGGATTTTGCTTCCACAAGTGCACCATATAACATTTTTAATAAGTGTTGGACAACATCTTGTAAATATTACATCAAAAGTTTTTGCTAGCATTTTTGGCATTGTTTTAAATACTATTTGTAAAGTGTGACTGCTCATTATAATTTCCTCACTTTTAATTTAATTTGGTTTAATTTTGCCCTTTTATGTGATGGTCTTTGCCTGATGCAGAAAGACAGTGAAATAAGCAAAAAGATTTCTAGTGTACTTTCTGCCTGTAGTTTATTTGTCCTTTGAACAGGACAAAATGCATTGTTTTCTTTGTTAGCTTTTGTGACCTATAATTAAGATAGTGTTAGTATTGGATCCCCCTGCATTTTACAGCACCTTTTATTGATGTCTTCTAGTAAATACTGAACATTATGCCAACCCTGCATAGCTTCTCTCTACCTTTATATAGCTCTAATTACTGATCTGCAAATCATATTAATCTGTCAGTACCAGGCATTCTTCTACCAGAGCTGCAGTACCAATAAGAGAAGGCTTACGACTGCCCTAATCATTGCTTTTGTATAGTCAAAGAATAATAATGAAATAAACAAGAGAGTTGTGCAAAGCAAGGACAAAAACGAACAGATAGGATGCTTACCTGTATCGTGGGCTCACTCAGGAAACTCCCAAGGAATGGTTCTCCAGAAAAGAGAACCTTCCCCACTGGTAGTCAGCTCTTAAATGGGTCTAGGAGAGGTGGAGCCTGGCTCCAGCCCTTCCTGCAGCACAGGTGAATTGCTTTCACCTGTGCTTCCAGGGCTGACACATTGCTGGCCTCAGGTGGCTGATCAGAGGTTCAGGCCGTGATTCAGCAGTTCCCATACAGCTTCATAGTCTCTCTCACCTCAAAACTACCTTATGTGCCAAATTCATTCATTCACTGTGGCTAGCAGCAGAAAAATGGAGTGTAGGTGTTCATTACCACTCTGAAATCCATTTTCTGCTTTTGAGCTGCAGTTGTTTCTCCAGATGCATTCTGTCCCTCTTCGGTAGGGATTGTTTTCTTGAGGTCTTTGATAATCGCTTTTCAATTGTCTAGAACTCTGCTGATGCATTTATCCTTTGCTGATTAAATTATATGTATATACACAAAGATAAATCTCAACACGATTAAATTTAAAAATGAATCCCCTTCTGTTAACATCAAGAGAATGAAAGCAAACCCATAATAACAGAATCCTTAGCTAAACCTACAAATGAAGGTATAAGCATTAAAGGAAGCTAAAATTTATTTCACCTTTCAACTTCTAATTTGGAATGCATTTCAAAGCTAAACAATTTGTATTAGTCTCTTAAGAGAGGGCGAAACATTTACTTGCTTGTAACGACTTCACTGATTTCTCTCACACTATTTGCTTCTGTTTTAATGTCATTGCCTTATTTTTCTTCTGAATGTTGCACCTGAGAAGTAACCACCCAGTGTTCTTCATCTGGATAAATATTGGTTTCTTTTTTTGAAACCTTGAAAGAGAAATGCTTTCACTGAACCCCGAAACTGCTGAGTATATGTGTGGTATTTGGTTTTAGTTGTATCTGTTGTTGACTGCCAGTTGGTGTTTGCTGTTTCCTAAGAAGGACAAATTTGGTTTTGATCCACTTCATCTTACAGTGTGAAGCTGATGGAGATGTCTTGCTGAAGGACACTGAAAGACTTCAGCTGCTTTTGTAGCTTCACTTCAATATAGAGTTTAAAAAAAAAATAAATCCCCACTGCAAAAGCATTTGATTCTTTTTCTCTTCTGTTTCAACAGTATTTTGGTAGTGTTTTTTGCTTTTATTGATTTTTTTTTTCATTCCTTAAATCTATTCAGTCTCAATGGTATTTTGAAGTAATAGTTGACCTGAAGGTCAACCAGAAGGATGCTCAAGCAAGCTGGCTGAGGGAAAGCATTTCTGTTTCATTGTCAGAAGTGCTAATCCTAAGCATATAGAAAAGTACTGTGCACAGAAGATAACTTAAGTAATAAAGACACAAGTTTTGAGTTCTCTTTTTTTTTTTTTTTTGTCTTTTATTACTTTTGATGAAAATCAAAGTCTCTCTGTTCGTTTTTGGTTGACTAAAGCTTGAATCAGACGGTAGAAGTAATTAAAAACAAAAAAAAAAAGAAATCCAACCCACGAGAGAACCCTTAATTTAGGTAATGTAACTGTACCAGACATAACAGGTGACATTTTTAAGGTTTTGATTTGGATTTTGTTAGGTGCCAGAAATATCTTAAAGCTAAAGTGGAAACCAGCAGCCATAAGTGTTTCTTTTGGTTTGTAACTGGAATTTACAACTCAGCATTTGGAAACACATTTCTTTGTAAAATCTATTAAATTCAATACTCAATTTTTTACCATCACTACGCTATTTTGAAACTATTTCTTTACACATGAATCTAGTAGTTGGAGTTTATTGACTGTCTGCTACCTTCAGAGCTGGTGCTCTAAAATCCTTCCTGACATTCATTTCTGATTTTGCTGCTTTCTTGTCTGCCTACTCTTTCCCTAGAAATTAAACATGCAAATGTCAAGTTTTCCTGCTGTCTTCATTGCAGAGAACTTGATTTTTCTGTGCTGTCTGCTTATTTAACTCCTTACTGCTTTGTTACATTATGAAGATCGATTTTCTTGTTACAGCCCTTTGTGAGATACAGTAGAACCCGAGAACCTTGTCTTTTGTTGAGCAATCTGACTTCCCATTGGTTTGAGTAACTTAAAGCAGCATGGTTTTGACTACACTGGATTGCTATTGTAATCTGCATTCTTATTTGGCTTGGTGTGTATCTGATTCTGTGAGTTGCTATTGTAGGTCAGTCTTTTGTGGTTACTGGTGACATTAAATTGAAGTGATAGAGAGAATAGTCTGAGTAATCTGGGAAGCCACTGTTTAATGAAATGTAAATAACAATTCGTAATGAGCTAAGTGGTCAGGGATTCACTTATAATTCCTCATCCTTTACAGGGGACAGCTAGGTGGTAGATGATCCCTTTACAGAAGTGTTTGTAAAGCTTTGAGCTATCTGCTACATCTTAAATAATTTCCCTTGTGGTATCAGCTTAAAACTGTGCAGTTGCTGTGCAAATGTGCAGCAGGATATGTAGTTTTGTGGTTGTGTTCCATTCCTTAGGCAGTGCAGACCTAGTGGTCAATATTCCTTTTGTCACTGCAGTTCTAAGACTGTGAGGTGATCCAATAAGCTCTTCAGCAGAAGTTACTATATTTGATACTTTCTTTCCATTTGGATGAGATTTTACTTAAAAACAGACACCACCCCCCCCCCCCCCATTTGAGAGAATCTGTCAAGTTGAGTTCTCATTGAGTTGAATTGAGGCTTTGCTCCATGGTTGTGTTCTGACTTTGGAGTGTGTAGTAAGGTTTCTTTAATAACAGAGCCCTAGTCGGTGTGCTTATAAAGCAAGAAGCAAATGAACTATGAAATAATAGAAACATCTTTAAGCTTGCAGGCAGCCCAAGTTTCCAATGCAATTTCAGATATATGAGCTGACCTGTTTTCATCAGCTTCTTCAATTCCAGAAATCTAAAATTGACAGGAGAAGACAGTGCTGTGGTTTCCATGCCAAATGCATTAGCGGAAACATCAAGCTGAAATAATTATAAATCCAGTTGTCATCCACTGGCCGCTGCAGTTTCTTGATTCATAGTATGTTTTAGGTAAGTGTATGTATAGAGCCTAAATAGTTTCTGTCTCTCAGGAAAGAAACTGGACTAGATAAGTTGTTCTGTGAACAGAACATTACTTTTCTAGTGCCTCTGTGTCTGTATACTCTTATTACTTACCTTCATTATACACTCTTTTTGTGTATGTGCTTCATTTTTCAGTAAAAGAGGGGAGGTATTTACACTGTATTACAGTCTAACTATTACAGAAGTTACTTCTTAATGAAAGCTTACTGCTAACTATAAAAAAGTAAAGAATGATAGAATCACAGAACTGCAGGGTCTAGAAAAAACCTATGGAGACCATCAAGAATAACTCCCTTGCTAAAAGAGGTTCCTTACAGCAGGTCACACAGGAGGGTGTCCTGTGGGTCTTGAATAACTCCAGAGGAGACTCCCCAGCCTCTCTGAGCAGCCTGTTCCAATGCTCCGTCACTCACATTGAAGAAGTTGTTCCTCATGTTTGTGTGGAACTTTCTGTGTTCCAGTTTTTGCCTATTGCCCTTTGTTCAATCACTACACACCACTGAAAAGAGCCTGGCCCCATCCACTTGACTCCCACGTTTCAGATACTTATAAAGAGTTTTGAAATCCCCTCTCAACCTTTTCTTCAACAGACTGAAGAGTCCCAGGTCTCCCAGCCTTTTCTTGGTGGGAAGTGCTTCAGGCCCATGATTATCCTTGCCACCCTCTGCTGGACTCTTTCTAGGAGATCCCTGTCCTTTTTGAATGAGGGAGCTCAGAACTGGACAGAGTACTCCAAATGTGGCCTCCCCAGGGCAGAGTAGAGGAGAAGGATTGCCTCCCTCAACCTGATGGCCACGCTCTTTTTAATGCACCCAAGAATACCACTGGCCTTCTTGGCCACCAGGCCACGTTACTGGCTCACGGCCAACCTGTTATCCGCTAGGACGCCCAGATCCTTTTCAGAGCTCTTTTCTAGCAGGTGAGCCCTTAACCTCTACTGATGTACAAGGTTGTTCCTCGCCAAGTACAGGTGCCTTCACTTGCTTTTGTTGAAACTCATCAGGTTTCTCTCTTGCCCAACTCTCTGATCTGTCCACATCTCACTGAATGGCAGCACAGCCTTCTGGTGTTAGCTTCTCATTCCAGCTTCATTTAGTTCTTCGGCAAACTCGCCACATTTTCATTTGTGTTGCTAGACAGAGTTGATCTCATTAACCCAACATTTCATAGCTGAAAAAGAAGAAATGTATAGTCAAAATCCAAATAGTAGGATTGATTGATTAGTGGTCAGATATAGCCTAGAAGGTTATTTCATCCTGGATAGATGCTGAATTACCCATCCTGTTTGCCTCTTAAAACTGCACGTGTAGGGAGTCCAGGGGTAAAATATGTTTTCTTCCTGATGATAGTGGAAAGAAGTAACTTAGCCATCTCTCGTGTTTTGTTTTCTTGGCCAAAAAGTATATGAAATCCAGCAGCATTTTTCTTTAGAAAACTTTAAATTGACTAACCAGGCAGATACACTGCAGTTGTATCTCCTATTATGATGTTGTTAGTTAGCTGTCCATCAAAGACTGAGCTCTATTGTATAAACCTAATATAAAACATTATCTCAAAGTACAAATGATTTAAAGTAAAATAAAAAGCAAATATAAGAAATTAATATATGGTATCATGACTAGTAGTTTAATATGGTAAGACCTAAAAAAAAGAGGCAACAGTCCTACCTACTCATCCAGGTCTGCAATGTTTTGTTTTGTTTTTACAGAGTAATCTTTTTAGTATTAATTGCCCAAGTTAGCTAATTTTCTTTAATAAAGTGTCTATGTATTCCAAATATTTAGTTTCCTTCTTAATACAGCTTCAATGTATTTATTTCTGTGGATTATTTTTGTCTGCGTTCTTAGAGATGTATCTTTTTACTTTTTTTTTTTTTTAGTTTCTGACAATATATGAATAAAAAATAAATTATTTCCTTGCGAAGAAGAAAAGGAGCTCTTTGTAATACATACTTTCTGTAATTATGTCTAGAGCTCCATAAAAAATCATCCGTCTGGATCTGAATTGCTACATAGATACTAGGAAATGCTGATCCTTAAATTCATAATCTTTACTCTTACTGCATGCTAACTGCAGTTAATTTTAAGTTTCCAGGCATATGTGATCAAAAACCATTGCTGAATATTCATTTTTAGCTTTCTTAATTAATGTAAATTATATAGATGGATGTAAGGTTACCATCTTAATGGATCAACCCTGAAACGTTTTGATGGATTTCTAGAGGGAAGATTCTGGGTTCTGAGATAAAAGCTCTGAACATCCCTGTCAGTTGGTTACACTTTTGCCATCCTGTTTGGTACTATATTTGCACATAATGACAGTAGTTATGTTATGTTCCCTTTTGGAGACAAGGGGTATGAGACCTCTTGATTTTAGGACCAACTTTAGTACGTCTTTTCCTCTTACATTCACAAGATGTTTCCTTCGTATGGTTTTGTTTCTGACTGTGGAAAATGTGCATTTCCTGCAATTGATTTTTTTTTTTTTTGGTCAAACAGCACGCAATTATTTAAACATAAGGAGTGTAGCTTGAGAGAATGCTTAAGAGTTTTTTAATTATGCTTAGAGCACATAGGATGGAAAAAAATAACTGGAATTTGAATCCACAAATCATATGTGTTGTAAGCTAGATTTTTTTCTCTGTTAAAAAAGTGAATATCTGAATTGAGAAGGGGATGGAGACAGGAAGGGAAATAAGTATCACAGGAAGTCAGAATTAATAGGCTTCACTACTGTAACGTATGCAGTAGCTTTTTTCCTGCCAAAGCACATGTCCTTACAGAAACTGATGTTTGATTCTTGGTGACAAAATTGGCACATTCACTGGAAATGTGGAGGTAAATGCATTCTCTGGCTGCTTTGGGACTGCTTTGTGCTGCTTAGAAAATAGCTTTGGTTTTAAAAGTTCTGTCTGTTCTCTCAGCAGGAATAAATACTGAAGAACTTCATCTGTTAGGGAGGAGAAGGAATTATTATAGTACAGCATATGTATTATGAAAGAGTCTGCATCGTATGTGACTCAGTAATGACTGAAGCATATGTTTTCATCTATGAATAGTGAGAAGTGTTTATCTGGAGAACTGTTAGTTCGGCCTTTTTTGAACTTTCACTTAAAATCACTTTTGCATTCCAAATCTGGAATTTAGCTAGGCTTATTTTGTGCATGAGACTTAAGACTCGAAGGCACAGGCTGAAAAGATGTTCATTATTAAGTGAACATTTCAGAAGGAAAAGGCCAGCGTTCTGCCTTACTTAAGCTAAGCTATTACTTGGATTTTTCTTTCATTTCTCAATTCTTAATAAATCACTACTTTGTAGCACTGGCAGATAGATCATTTTGCAATTTCCTGAAAACAGAGAAAATATTTCTCTTATCTATGCGCTTTGCATTCAGAATTGCCTCATTACTGAAAGTGGAATGTGGCCTGGTGTGAAGGGAAAAAGATGCATCTGCTTTGGTCTTGATTTCTTAGTTGTCTGGTACTGGAGTATTGTCTGTGTTCTGTCACTCTGTGTATTTAAAATCCTGTCCTCTGAGGGCAATGTTTCTGTTGCCTTCAGAGTGTGTTGCAGCTGAGTGAGTGAAATTGTACATTTTTGTTCTTCCAAAAGGATTTTTTAATAGCGTTGATGAAAATGGAGCACTTAATGTTATTCACTACTGATGCTTTAGTATCCAGATGCTTTAGTATCCGAAACCTTAAGAAGTCTTGATTATTTTTGTAATAATGCATTTTGAAGTTATGTGGATAGATATAAATATGCGACATCTGTGTAATTGTGCTTATTAATGAATAGATAGTAGCCTAATTTCAAAACAGTTTGATTTAGATAAGCACACTCAGTAGCATTTATTACCCTTACAGGTGATGAAAATAAAATTCTTTGCTTTTAGTCTTTTAATGAATCTTAACATTTCTAATTTACCGATTTGCTTATTTATTTGTATTCTGGTTTTCTTCTACAGGAAAGAACTTGAGACCTTCAAAGGTAAATTCTGTTTTTGGTTTTTTTTTCATGTTTTACTTAAATATTTACAAGAGTTACTGTAATTTTTTATATCCAATGAGGCCAGCACAGAACTGTTCCACTTCTGCATTTGATAATCTGAATTTTATGTCAGACTCTTTTTATTCAGTTTACCTGTTCTTGCTCCTGGTTTCGTTGGGGGAGCCATAATTGTAGGAAGAGCACAGAGGATATTGTTGCTCTAGGTATATTTCAGAGATTCTGTATCTGATTCAGGTCTCTCCCTTGGTGTTAAGTTTTGAATGTTGAGTGCTTTGTCTTCTGCTAGTTAATGTTTTTTTTTCCAGAATGAATATATTTTTGATGTGTTGTTGGCTATTAATTGTTGTGCTTCAGTCTAGCTATTTCTAGGAAATTTTCACAACATTACTACATTAGATGAATGCAATTCCTGTAGCTCAACTGTTGGGATATTGATTATTATACATACATGTATCCATCTCAAACCATATGCAGTGGCTAGGAACTCTGTGGTGTTTTATTGCTCTGTCACTGTGGTGTGTAGGTAGAACTCTACCATTTTCAGTTAATCTTAAATGTAGGCTTACTCTACCTACTAATGTTAATATTTGATCAGCTTGAGAATTGTTACAGTCTTTTGCTTTGAATAAGGTATGACTGTGGCTTTGTGACTAGTCCTTATTTATGAATACCGAGTCAAGTACTTTGACTTATATCAATTAACTGTCTCTTTAAATTGAAGGTAGGGCTGTGAATTTCAGTCAACTGCATTCCCCTCTTCAGTTTGTTACTATCTCATCCTTGCATAATGCTGAAAAAGGAAAATAATAAAGCTAACGTTAGTGGACAAGCTACACAGATTATGTAAAATGTCACTTTATCTGTAGCTTACCATAACAACTCTTTTTTTTCATTGATGTGACAGCTTTCAACACAGACTAGCTCAATATAAAACCAAAGATGAAGCCAAGCTTATTCTATCCCATGGCAATGCAGCTACTTTGTATTACCTGATAATCGTGAAGGCAGTGAGTCTTATTTTTGTTTGTTTTAATTAGGGGAGTTAAATGAGTCAGGAGAATGATTTCCAAAATTACTTCTCTCTTTCTCTCTTGGATTCTCTTTCCCCCCACACAGACAGAGGTGGTAACTTTTTGGAACAGTAGATGTTAATGTATTTTGCAAGCACAAATATTTTCATGCAAGGGAAAAGTGCTGGCAATATGCTTACCTTGAAATTTATGTCAACCTGCATAACTGGTTTTGTAATGGATATAGATGCATCCGGTTTTCCAGTAGTAGTTATGAAGGCTTATATTAAGCAAGAGAAGGTTTTTCCT
The DNA here is from genome assembly GCA_035772895.1 of Perdix hodgsoniae. NCBI lineage: Eukaryota > Metazoa > Chordata > Aves > Galliformes > Phasianidae > Perdix > Perdix hodgsoniae. The sequence continues at coordinate 5,221,082 of JAPSGF010000030.1, read as the reverse complement.
TTGCAGCAATTGTAAACAGATTGCAGGAAAGAATCCAAAGTATTTTCTTGCTTTTTCACTGAAAAGTTCAACTGTAGTCAGTGGTTGTTGCAATCCATATCAATGACCAAGGAGTAGGATCTCATACTGTACCAAGGAAAGACAGTTAGAGGTTTCTTTATGCCTGTGGGGTGTTTCTGAACCAACTGATCCAGTTTCTTATCAACTGTTGGAAGCTATGGGAGGCTGAAAGAACACAAATTAGATCTTTAAAAATAGAAATTAAGCATCAGCCTAAATGTTACTTTATTTTATTTATTTTTTTTTACAAATTGAACTAGTGGATAAAGTTGTAGTCAGTAGAAAAGGAGGGAAGTAGTAACTAATGAAATTTATTTGACATGACAAAATGGTCATGTCAAGCAAGTTTAAATTCTTTATATAAGATGACAGCAGCATAGTTTAAAATGAACAATATGTACCTTATTTTAGCTCTGGGAACAGCTTGTACTGTCTTGCCTGATATTATCCCAGGAAGTAGAGATTAAACCTACTGGAGAATGTGTACATGGCTGGTTGGAAATCCATACCTGGAGAGTCGATTTCTGTAGTTTCTTAAATTGCCTTCATTCTCAGCATCATCATTGCTGCTTGGAATTCTTGCTGTTAACGTGGATGGTAAAACATAGATGTTCACCAGACTGACTTTAGTCATTTTTTTTCTGGCCTTTTGGAACTTCAACCAATTTCTGAGTACCATAGTGTACATTTCATCAGCTGATAAGGAACAGAGTGAGTTTCCTCACTCTTCACAGAGTGACAAGTGTTTCAGTTCTACAGCAGCTTTGTACGGTCCTAACTAGTGGTTCCTTCATGCATATTTCTGTTTTAAGCCGCTTCCAGAGCTTGTGCAGAACATGATCTGCTGTTTGGTTTAGCTTTGGTTGATGCAGCGTGCTGAAATATCTCAGTAGATGGCCAGAGGAAAAGAATGTTGGCACAGGATGAGGAAAGGCTGGGGAGCGTGTCAAAGTTACCAGTACAATGCAGTCACCTGAAAAGCAAATACTTCTGATGGCACAGTACCTAGTAGATTTTAAGATTGAGATGAAAAAGGATTAATTCTGTTGTGCAAAGCACTGATAAGACTTTATCTGAAATACTGCATATAGCTTTTGTATGCTGTATACAAAATAGGTTAACTAGAAGTAGTTGGGTAGATTATTCTTTACATTTTATGTTCCAAGTATAGACTACAGCCTCAACTGATTTATCCTTGCATAACTACCCAGACTGAAATGTGTTCATAAAAATGACCAGCACTGGGTAGGCAGAAAAGAAGAACTGCCTAATAAGAGCACTACTGTTTGGAGACAGAGGAGAAGGCAGTACTTTCTACAAACTGTATGCAAGGACATTTAAGCTGAGTATTAGAAGGCTTTCTAATTATCAGAGCCCGGGGCTTCAAGAGTTGATATCCACTATGTGCCATGGTTTTGTCTTCTAACTGATTTTAACCTGGAGCTTAAGAGGTTTATGAGGAAGATAATTTGAAGTGAAGTCCTTTCATTATGGAGGGAGTGGACTCTGGATTTCTTCCAGGCCAGTGCTGAAAAGATGTCCAGTTGGAAGCTGATGCTGTTAAGTAGCACATGATACATTAAGAAATTAGGAATGATTTCATAGAATCATAGAATGGCCTGGGTTGAAAAGGACCACAAAGCTCATCCAGTTCCAACCCCCTGCTATGTGCAGGGTCACCAACCAGCAGCCCAGGCTGCCCAGAGCCACATCCAGCCTGGCCTTGAATGCCTGCAGGGATGGGGCATCCACAGCCTCCTTGGGCAACCTGTTCCAGTGCCTCACCACCCTCTGGGTGAAAAACTTCCTCCTAATATCTAGCCTAAACCTCTCCTGTCTCAGTTTAAAACCATTCCCTGTTGTCCTATCCACCCTCGTAAACAGCCATTCCCTCTTCTGTTTATATGCTCCCTTCAAATATTGGAAGGCCACAATGAGGTCTCCCCAGAGCCTTCTCTTCTCCAAGCTAAACAAGCCAAGTTCCCTCATCCATTTTTTCATAGGAGAGGTGCTCCAGCCCTCTGATCATCATGGTGATTTTTATATTTGGCAACGAATATACTATTTTAGAATTTGTTTCTATGTTTGTTTTTACATTTGTTTAACAGTCTTTACTCTTAAACATCCTAAGAAGTGGATTTTTTATGCTTTTCTTCCTTTTGCTGTAAGACTATTTACAGGGCCAGACATTCTCCTTTGTTGTTGGCTGTACCTGTGGAGTAGAGTATCAGGACAAAACCCTCCAGCCTCTTTTATTTCAGCCTCAGGGGTTTTCTATAAAAATGTAAGCATAATGCATTATTTATTATCAATGACACTGATGATGTGAAGGTTAGAGGCTTTCCTGCTTCTTGTATGAAGCGTCTTTGAAAAAGGCAGGGAGTGGCTGATGTCTCCATTGTTGCTGCTGCAGCATTGGCACTGGTGTATCCAAAGTGTGGATATGCACTGGAACAAAGTATCTCAAAGCCTATCCTGTTTCTTTTTGTAATAAGTTATCTTACGTAAGAGCTTTGCTGTCAGAGATGATGGATTTATGGGTGAAAACACTGGGTATGACATTTGAAGTAGCCTGCAAGTTTCTTCCTAGTTTTCATTCATTTCAGTGCTTGCAGAACCACTTTCAGGAGCTGGATTATGCCCTGTGCTGCCCTGTTCTGGATGCTTAAAAAAGTCTTCTGCTGTGGATCTTGGCAATTTCCGGCAAGATTAAACTTTATTGTAGACAGTATTTGTGTGTGTAATTAATTGTTTTTAGTATTTGATGCCTTTTACTTTTTGATTTCAGAAAGGAGTGTATAATTTTCAATTTTACAGTTGAGAAATTAGAAGTTAAATAGCAATGCAATGTTATTTTTCTTTATTCTTGGAATTGGCTGCAGTCATATAATTGCACTGAGATTTGAAACCGTTGGGCTGTCCTTTCAGAGACATCATACAATTTGTTTTGGTGTTGTTTTTTCTTTTTTAAAGTGAAAATTGTTTCTGTCCCAGTGCATCCAGGACTGTGCAGTAGATGTTCAGAGAATACAGTAAACCTCTCTTAGTGAAGCAGAGCAGTGAGGTAGATAATGGGGGGGAAGGGAGGAGAGGAGAAGATTAAAGCAGTAAAAGCAGTACATTACACAATAATAATTTATGTTGCTGAGTTTAATTCAGGCTTCATCCAAGTGGGAACTCTACACATGACAGGTTTTAAAATAACTTGCAAAAGTCCCATTTATTAAATAAAAATAAGCAAGGGGTTTAGGGTGAAATGTTTTGAGTTGTTTCTGGAAAGAAAAGTAAGCAATTTAGGCTATTTAAAATCAGCAACTCATCACTTTTTGACAATGAAAGGTGTCAGAAACTTTGTAAGGGCAGATATGGATGTGGCTTTAGCTACTGAGTCATGTGTATTTATAAGCTTTAACAGGATTAGTTTCATTCAAGCTCATGGAAGCTGGTCATACAATCATTTCCAGCACTTCTGTTTACAGAACAGCAGAATATATTTCCAGCTCTTTGCATCAGAGATCCCTCTCAAACAAGTCCTGATAATTTTTGAAAGCTTTGTCAAAATACTCTTTCTGAAAAAGAGAATGATAAAGAGACAAAATGTGTTTTTCTTGTTTGTTTTCCTTTTCTATTAGGTTAAAGTATTGGTCCCAATGGAAATGTAGATCTTATGTCATTGCTCTTTATAGTCTAAGATGCTTCTGTTGAACTTGGAGTTTTCTCTCCCCTTTTTATTTAATGGACTCTTCTCTACAGTGTTTCAAATAGATTTATTTATTTATTTATTTATTTTATTCTAGCCTAAGAATCGTCTTTTTCATGCCATATTCTGATAGCTGTCAAAAAACAATTTCTTGTTAGTCCTCATATACTCTTGCAGATGCATGAGTAATATGCAGTGGAGTTCTTTACAACCTGTGGTTGGCACAGTTCATTCTTCCAATGAGGAAGTAGTGCTGTAATCTTGAGTACACCATCCCTCGTGCTTCGGAGCAAGAGTAGGTGACACTATGGTCGAAAATTATACCAACTGCATAGAGTCCATTTCCTTCAATGTTTCCATTTATATTACCCCCAAATCTTTCACACCCTGAACATTCGTCATATTTTTTTACTATGAAGAACTTTTTATTGACAAATTATGCCCATAACCAAGTTAAATAATAATGATGTACCGTTGTATTGTGGAATTTTATATTTCAATCACCCTCCCTTCCCTGTTCAAGTAAGTTTAAGTATATGTTTTATATGTTTGGGTCCAGCTTCCAAAGCATGCTACAGGAGATGGGCAGTGCTTCTGCTATTGGTGCTTCTTGAGTGTTTCTTGTTTATTTTAAAATCTATTTAACTGATTATGATTAAAGAAAAAAAAAATGTAGCACAGATGTAAAAGAGGACAAATCTTATTTGTCATACCAGAAAATGCAGAATCATAAAATGGTTTGGGATGGAATGGACCTCAAAGATCATTTAGTTCCAACTCCTCTGCTGTGGGCATGCATGATTACCACCTATTAGATGACACTGCCCAGGGTCCCATCCAACCCAGCCTTGGATACCTCCAGGGACAGGGCATCCACAGCTTCTCTGGGCAGCCTGTTCTAGTACCTCATTACTCTCTGAGTGAAGAATTTCCTCCTGATACCTCATCTAAATCTCTCCTCTTTTAGTTTAAAACTGTACCCCCTTGTCCTGTCACTAATTATCCTTGTAAAAAGTTGATTTCCCTCCTGTTTATGAGTTTCCTTCAAGTACTGGAAGACCACAGTGAGGTCTCCTTGGGCACTTCCCTTCTCCATGCTGAACAAGCCCAGCTCCTTCATCCTGTCTTCATAGAAGAGATGCCCCAGCCCTCTGACCATCTTTGTGACCCTCCTCTGGACCTGCTCCAAAAACTCCACATCTTGGCATCGTCAGCAGACTTGCTAAGGATGCACGCACAATGGGATCCAAGATGGATCCCTTGGGGACATCACTTGTTACTGACCTCCACCAGGACATGGAGCCATTCACCACAATGCCCTGGCTGCAATTTTCCAAGCAATTTCTTCTCCACCAAATATTCCACTCTTTGAACCCACGTCTCTCCAACTAAAAAAATAGCAATATGGTTTGGGACCATGTCAGAGGCCTTGCACAAGTCCAAATAGATGACAGCATTGCCCTCCCTTTGTCCAATGATGCTGTCACTCCATCATAGAAGGCCACCAGATTGATCAGGCACAGTGTGCCATTGGTGAAGCCATGCTGACTGTCTCAGATCTTGAGAACAATTGCTTCATTCTATTGTCGTAAAGCTAAGATGGAGTTAAAAAAAAATTTCAAAATATTCAGGCTTTGGATTTTTATTTTCCATTATTTTGCTGAAAATATTTTGGGAATTTAACAAATTCTTTCCTATTCCATCTAGCCTTGTAACTTTAGATAGATTGTATTGTTTGTTACAAGAATTGACCAAGACTCGCACATATAATAAATATTCTCTTGAGAATGGAACAACTTGAGGCTTGTTCTCCTCTAGACAATTCTTGAGTGAAAGGCAAAGGAGTTTAACTACTTAAGTCTTCCATCATGCCATAATAGGATAAGACAGATGGAAAAGAAAAATGGCCAAGTGTCCTTATAGGTACATTTGATTTGCCCTTTGTGTTTTCTTGTCTGCAAACTCTCATATCTGTTTAATTCTCAGGACATTTTTTAAAACTGTCTAGATCAGAGATCTATCTACTTGTAAGCTCTGTGCACTGTAGGAAAAATATTCTCTACGTGTTTAGCTTGAATCACTATAAAAACAGTATTTCCCTTTATGCCTTAGTGAGAAAGGGGCGACACAGTCAAGTGGATGTCAGACTGAAAATTATTTCCCCCTATCCCATTTTAACGTTTTCAGTTAATGAGGGAAAAACAGGGCTTCCTTTATTGTGGCAGTACAAGCTTTGGTGGGCCTTAGTTGATCACGAAATGGCGCCCAATTTTAAGCTTGTTATATATGACATTGGAAATGGATATGGAATTTTAAAGCTGTAAATAGAGAGAAGGATTTCTGAAGGAAATCTAATACTTAGAAAAGGACACCAGACAGATATGAGATTATTTATGGACAAACCAGTTCATCATCCATCCTTGGAGCAAATACTGTGGGTTCTTGCAACTCAGCTTATTAAAGATTGCTTTTGTTCTGGTCACTTAATCCACCTCAAGCTACCTCTGTTTTACTGCTTTAAATGCTTTTTTCTTTTGCTTATTGTGAATTTTGCCTATAATGCAATTTTGTGTGCTGCAAATTTGATAGTGCTGTTTGTTTGTGATTTATTTACTTGACTAGATTTCAGGCTTCTATATGATGGCTGTCACCTGAAAGTAGTATTCAGACAGTGAAGTCATATCCATACAATAGTAGTGTTCCAGATACTTCAGAAACCTTGTCTTTGTCAGCTTTTTTATCCTAATTATGACTGGGGGAGAAAGGAGGAATACTTCTTTTCTTTATAATTCATTTATAAAGAAAATGATTTCATTTCTATGTATTTTTTAGGGAATCTTGTGGGTTTTGTTTTGGGTGGGTTTTTTTATGTAGCACTTAAGTTCTTCCATCCTATCATATGTTACTTTGTGTTTTGAGGGAGCTAGCTTATTCTCCCGACAAATTTTAATCGTGATGCATTTATGTAGCTTCCATTTTTGTCCTCAAATTTTACTTTTGTGTTCCAGTCTTAAATTAAGTCCAAAGCCCTTGCAGGGATCAGATACTCCATAATGATTTTGACATCATTGCAGCTAGAAATAAGATGGCTCCTGGATATATACGTACAACTCCCGCTTCACAAGAATTTGGCTCTGGATTGGAGTCAGCCTTGCCGAATCCCGTTTTTGTAAGGAGTGGAGGGGCCAATGTTTTAATAAAGCAAGAGAGATTGAGTGAACAATAAAGAATAAGATGAATGGTGAGCCATTTAGGTAATGGGAAAAAATTTCATGGGAACAAAAGCCCTGTCATATCCAGTTTATGTAGAAAATAAAACATTTAGAGGTGTACTACTTTGGTTGTCTATAATGCTTAAAAAACTGAGGTGGAGGGAAAAAAAAAGCCTATTGTGTTTGCAGTGCTCACTGGAATTCATTCTGTAATAACTGAAGTCCAGTCTGCTGGTAGGATTTCCTTGTGATTATGTTTTTCTTTCAGTCTTCCTCATAAATATATTTGGTGTCATTTTCACCAGTGAAATAAGCTAATTTCATAGGCCCACGTATTCCTGGGATTTTTTCCCTCTCATCAGGAAGATTTGAGAAGCACGTGTTTCGTAAGTTCTTTTTGTCTGCACTCTATTTCGAAAATTGTAATCAGCAGCTTTTTGAAATGTGTTATTTTTAAGTAAGAGAGAAAGCAATCACGTTGTCTGTCGTGGTTTCCAGCAGCATTGAGAACGCTCCTAAACGGAAGGAGTAGCCCGTGCCAAATTCTGAGCAATGTCTCACAATTTCTGAAACACCAAAATGGTGTTGTGTAACTGTAGCATCACCGTGACCAAAGATTCTGGGCGATATGCTGTTCCTATAATTTTGTAACTGCGTACACATCTGCGTTTTTGATGAAAATCCTGATATGTGATGCAGAAAATTCAGTTTTCGGAAGAGAAGACCGCTAATGTGTTTAAAAAATTGCCTTCAAGTTTTTTAATATTTTACATGTGAAGTGAGAATAGTATGTAATCTGGATTGTGGGGTGTCTGAGCTGAGCCACGTTAAGTAAAAGTACTTTGAGGGGAGATCCATATGAATATTTTCCAATTTAAAAAATTCATATCCTTCCCTTACCTTTTCCTTGTTTTTAAATGCATGCAAGTGATTCCAACTCTCTGTGAAACAAGTGCACACTGTAACTGCATGCCGAGGAATTGTAACCCAGTGGGAAGCACTTCCCCTTTCAGCCACCCCTTTATTCAGCCGCGTGTGGTATCTTCCCAAATACATGCATGCATTCTGGTGTGCCACAGCTGCTGCTTGCTTGCATTCAGGTTCTGCAAAGGCAGGGAGTTGGAGCATCAATGTGCATGCAGCTGTGTACGAGTGACCCATTGAAAACTGTTAGCTGCCGTGTTACTGCTTTGAAAAAGCAGGCTTCTAGCACCCGTCTTTGTTCTACATCAGTGAAGATGCACATCAGCGAAGCTGCTTGCTAACTGGAGGTTTCACTTGACCGGTACTGTGCTCCTGTTTGCTTGCTTCTTTCTCACTGCCATGTCATCTCCGGGAGCCCCTGAGAACACTCCAAAGAATTCACGTAGGTGGAACTTTATTATCCTTATCATTTGCCAGATTCGTTCATCAAGCTAATGGAAATGAGCTTTATTCATTTCTTCACTTACCACAATTGCCTGATTTGTAAAGGGCGTGCTGTACATAGGAGGTTAAATATCAACTTGATTTAGCAAATCTGTGGGAGATAGCGACTTCGTGTCTGTTTGGTCAGAGCTTTTGTTTATTGCTTTGCTCTGTTCTTTTGCATTATTGTCAAAATAATATTAGTTGGATTGAGTGTGAGTAAATATGAAGTACTGAAAGGATACAAAGGCAACTATGCCGTATTAGCTAATATTCAGGCAGACTTTTGTCTGAGGGTGGGGTGATGTTGGAGGATGAGAGGGCAGGGAGAATTGTTATCTGAAGATAGAAACTCAGCATTAAAAATTGGAGTGGCGGATTCATTAAGGTGGATACAGTTGTGCTAATGCTTTATTTTCTTCAGATGAAATGCTAAATAATAAAATTGTATTTTTAAATCAATTGCTGTTGCTTACCTTAATGAGCAGCAGTGTCATATGAAGCAGCATTCCTGTTAACGTGATTAAGAACATTTTTATGATGTTAATTTGTAACGAAGTTTATGTCTAAAATGGTGCATTGGTTAAAATGAAACTGAGAGATGGATTTCTGCTCTGATTCTTATGTTCTTTTATATAACCACCAAAGAAGCTTTTTATATTGCCATTCACATGGATTTCTTCAGGTTTTTTTCAGTTGATGTTCAGAATCACAGATGACATAAAATTGAATCCTTTTGCTTCTTCAATGACCTGGCAGAGTATGCTTTTATCAAGGTGCTACCTATGAGTTGTAGTTTTGACCACTACATTTGGTGTGTGTGTATGTATAGCAAAGTTTAACATCTTACATTAGGCAATTCACGTGGTATGGGAGAACTCCTTTCAATTGTATTCATTAGAAATACTTAATATATCAGGTAGTTGTCTTTCCATGTATTCAGACAGAATGGTTGACTTCATGTAAAGGTGGCAAAATTCACACTGTGGTTCTGTTAAATGTAGTGTGACCACTTTGCACTCAAAATTGCTGCTTTACAGCAAGCAGTATGCATACTCATGGCATAATTGTTTCCTTAACTACTTTGTACATCTTGACAGTAGTTGTATTTTGTTTGATTTTGGTTTTTAGTTCCTCAGATTGAAATGGAGGCATGTTGCTGAGGGTATGTGGTATGGAGAGAGCTGAATCTTCCAATTTTTCCCGTATTTTCAATGATATCCTGGACAGAAGAGCAGCTATTTTGTGTGTGTCTGTGGCCTAAAATTAAATTGCTGTAATGAATAAAATAGGGAATTGCAGAATATTTCTGCAATGGAGCAATAGCAATATCAGTCCTCTGATGACTGATAGGAAGAGGTAGCATTAAGCATGAGCTTTAGTGTCAACATTAATTCTGGAGTGGTTAGCACCTCTGTGGTAACCAGGTTTATTATTATTTTTTTAATCACATTTCCTTCTATATTTTCTTCTTGATGACTGGGAGAGAAAAAAAAAAAAAAGTAATACAAGAAGAAAGATTGGCCTATAAAACTCAAATGATAATCAGTTTGATCCCCATCTCTATAGGCTGAGGTTAGTCAGAAATGAGGAAATACTCATCTACATGCTCTTAAAAAGATTGCACCACTCTAAGAAGATCAGATGTAATATGGTGTTCAATGTTACCCAAAAGTATCTTCTTGCCTTTGAATGCATCTCTGTGCAAATGTATTTGTGATCCGATTCCTTATGGCAGCATTCCTTTTTCAGTTGTGCTTCTTCTGTGTTGTTACGTTAGATATGTAAATGTTAGTGCAGGCATTTCATCCGTTTGATTTGTAGCTAAATGTACGGTTACGGATCTCATGGTTTTTTAATATTTCTCCATGTGACAGCATTTCTTTTGGTAGTAGCACTGTAAATGCAATGCCGTTCTGGTCCTTCCAGTGTTCTGAATTGGTAGAAATGCTTCAAAAGCTGCAGTGGAAATAATTTATTCCTCCTGTGTAGCGCATCCTTAGATAAATCTCTACGCCTCCTTCCACAGCAGTCTGTTACCAACTGCTTGTTCTGCTTCCTAATCATGCAGCTCAGGAGGGTGGGTGCCTGAGGTCTGCGTGTGGACGTGGAGCAGTGCTGCAGGTTTATCTTCTCCTCTTCAGGAAAAGGGACAAGAAGGGGGATGTTCTGGTCACCAACTCTGCCCATTTTATTCACTGGAGTTTATTTGGGAGTGTTAAATTGTATATCGAGGCATTAGAGCTATGAAATCATGCAAGCATAATTTTTAAATATTGTTGCTCGTGTGGCATCCCATTTATAATGTATTTGTTTCTACTGAGCAGATTCAAGGCTGTTCTTTAGAAAATGATGTTGAATAACTGAAAATATGAAATACATATTTTAAAATTAGTGAAACGTTTTTAGGTGTACGTAATATTTCTAAATCACACATTTTTAATGGAATGTGTAAGCTCGGGCTGAAAGAGGTTAAGAGACAGTTTTGACTAACTGAACTCATTGTTTCATTTTTAATGACTTGGGTTACTTGGTAGATTAAGAGGAAATGAAAATCTTGTGGAGATGTCACTCAACCCCTTTTTCCTTTTATGTAGAAGCCAGCTAATGCTATTTTGACATTGCATCAATGAGACTTGATCAAAATGTAGCTGGCTGTGTCTCATTATAAATCAAACAGAAACAGTGTCGTTTATATGAATACATTTTTGGTTTAATTAGATGATTATATAATCACTCTAGGCCTAGCCCACCAATATTTCCATTGGCTCGAGAGGCTTTTAACTTGGATCATAATCATGCAAGAAATCCTCACATGTTTCTCTCTTTGGTGTTCCAACATTAAGGTGAAAAAACCCTACTTCCCTGAGAAGACAACTGAAAATATGAGGAGTGGTTTTCATAATGTCTTGTGCTTTTACACAGGTGGGAAATGTAAGTGGGGCTACTTGATGAGCTGATGTTTTGTGGCCCAGTGATGATGGGCAAACCACAGCTGTGTGAACCTGGCTGTCTGAAGTCATAATGACAGGTGCAATGGAGTGATTTCTTTTAAATGCTGTTTAACCATACAGCAGGCTTGTGAGGATGGGCTTTTTAATTTTTCCTTTAAAGAGCACTAGTTTAATGTCTGTGCCTTTGGTGTCTTGTGCAGCATTGCTCCTGGAACGTGCTGGAGACCAGGGCCCTCAAGAAGTGCTTGCAGCTTCTGCTGCTGGCTCCAGCAATGTATGTGACTGTCTCACTGTGTTAAGGGCTTGGATGACATATGTCTTTTCCCTTTTTGTTTTTTTGGTACATATTTAGAGGGTTGCACTGCCAGTCACTTAGTATCTGGTTCTCATCACACCCAAATGTGTTTTGGATGCAGAGCTGTAGGAAAGCTGACAAAATGGAAAGCCAAGTCCCAGACTTCTAGCATATCTGGGGAACTGTAACTGGTATGAAAACTTTCATTAGGCACAGAAGAGGAGGAGGTCTGGCAGAGACACTTCTCTGCCTTCTTGTGTCCCCCCATAAAGTTACACTACGCCTGAGGGACCTTCGTACCACTGAAGAGTTCTCCTGCATATTGATGATTATTCAGTCTAGTTCTCCTATAATTCATGAAGTGAAAATGAATTTGGTAGACAGAAGAATTGTGAGCTCTATCTACAATAAAAGAAAAATAGAAAAAAAAAAGAAAATAGAAAAGATTTTATATAATAAAGACAACAACAACAAAAAAGTATTTTAAGTTAAGCTTCATAGATATTCGGAAATTTTAAGGATTTCCAAGACAAAAAAAATATGTTCAAAAGAAAGTTGCAACATGCTGGACTATGCCTAAAGGCATTTTTAATGCATTATCGAAAAAGACTTGAATGTATTTCAGAAAAGCCAATACTTTGACTGGTAGTGCTGCTTACAGTCCTCCAAAGTTGAAGATTTCAAAAAAGTATTAATCATAATGAGATATTTTAAGATAAAAGATTGATATTAAGATCTATATGTATTTTTTTTAAGTATTATGGCAATTTTTACACACATATTGTTACTTTTTGACTGACGGATATAGTGCAGTTCTTTAAGAACATGCAGTTCTCATGCTTAAAATACACATATTATATACATACATGTATATACATATAACTCTAATATTAGCTTCTAAAAAACACTTATTTGATCTGATTGAGTTTAAATTTGGAAATTCTGTGTTTAGTTTGGAGAGTTTGAGGCAGTTTTTAGTTTTGAGACTAGGTGATTCTAGCCACAGTAGTGAGAATAGATGGTTCATGTCAGTAAAACATGCAGAAAATAAAACTTGTACTCTACCACTGCCATCATTGCTATATTAAGAAAAATGGCAATAATAATTATTATGCTAATCTTGCTTGACATTACTGTTTAAAAAAAGAGCAACTTGGCTTACTTTATACTTCTGATGACCTGCAGGGCTTGTAACGTGATAAAGAAATTGGCAGAGAATAAGTTGCCCTTGGAGAGGTGCTCTACTTCAGCTATTTATATTTTGCCAGTTTTTAAGCTGTTTTGGTAAATAGGGAGATTGCTCTGGAAAAGAAGATGAAGAAAGTACTGAGAAGGGATGTCCTGGGATACAGATTGGGCTTTAGTACATCTTTAAGTCGGTCTGGGAACTAATCTGATTAATATTAGTGATACAGGCAGAAACACTGGAAGGGTACTAATGAAACCTGTTTATGACAGATGGGATGTCTTTTCTGCACTGAAAACACTGCCGATGCAGAGCTACAAGAATTTAAAGATGGGAGTAGGAACAAAATGTAGTGGCCATTTGGTTTGGGCTTTTTTTTTTTCTTCTGTGGAAGAATCTGAGCTTTCTGTGGATCCGTGCATTTCCCCCACCGCTGTATTCTTGGTTTTTTCCCCACAGTACCTTAGTTTTCTTCTTGAGTTTCCGGGCCCCTTTCCACGTTCTCCAAAAGCTTTCAGCTTTCTTCTTTCGTCCTGCTGTCTGGCTAAGGATGGCTGCATACGGCAGCTGTTTCTGCAGAACGGGGCATGGAGGTTGCTGTCTGGCAACAGCCTGTCTCATTCTAGACGTGCCTGTGGAATAGGTAAAGTCACCACCTCCGTGCCTGTTCCTGGTATAAGATCATTAACAGGAGATGATTTTCTTCCAGCTCTCACTTCTGACATAATCTGTGGGAGTTTGGTGTTTTTCAGTCCTCACCTCCATTCCAAATGTGGATGAAAATAACCATTAGTGGGAAGGGTTGAATAGATTCTCAGCAAAAGGCATCAGTCATAAGCCTAAGATATTCCTAAGGAAAATTCCTAAGAAAACCATGCTAGCTCACACATTTTGTCCTCTGGTAGTTAACAGCAAGCTGGAAAGTTGTACAAGTGACAGGTTATTGAGTGAAAATGATTTAGGAGGTAAAGGATCTCTGTGATAAAGCTGCATTTGATAAATGAGGTACTGAGATTAATTCAACTGTGAACAGCGTAAATAGCATCCTGGGATAGATCAGTCATGAAATCTCCAGTGGACAGCTGCAAATGAGAGTTGGTGCTAAAGAAACAACTGAGTTATTGCACCAGGAGAGCCTGGCTGGCCGGAGGTTGGGTGGTGGGAGAGAATTCCATCAGTAAATACATTGAAGGAATCAACAGCGAGAAAAAGAGAAAAAAAAAAATTGTGAAAAGCCAGTATGGGCTGGGCATTATTTTTCTTTTGGGGTAGCTTTTTATTTTCTTTTTTTGCTGATCAGTATGCCTCCAACTAGTTGTTAATTGTGTTAAACTGTTCTAGTATTAACTCAGCAAAGAGGCTTTTTAAAATCCTATAAGCACTGAAAATGCCATCTGCCTATGGTGTGATACTATTTGTTCTTTTATTCTAGTGTCAGTTATTTTCTGATTTTCTCCAGTCATCAAATTGTTTGGAGGAGGAGGAACATGAATATTTGACCAACTTTACTGAAATCTGTTGGGCAAAAACATTTTTTTTCCCCATAAGCTGTTGTTTCTATGAGTTTATTAGAAAGTGCTGCTCTTCCACCTACAGGACTTGAGAACTGAGAGCTCTGTTGTATAAATTTAGTCATTGGTGAGTAGCCAGAAAGTCAGTTTTGCCATGTTCTGTTATTTGATATCCATCATTCTTGGTTGCTGTTCTGAAGGTAATACGGCAATGCCATAAAGAGAGTTCAGTATAAAGCTACAAGATTGCACGTAACCATCAACCTTGCTCTCAAGGACAAGACAGAAAAAAAGTGGGTTATTTATTTATGTGTTTTTATGATCGTCAGAAGATTTAATTGCATCCCAAGTCCCAAACTCTCTTGCATTTCTTCAGAGATTTTCCTTACTCATTTTCAACTGATCTGGCCTCAAACTCTGCCTGTTTGTTTCTGTGATGAACGTTCTCTTCCATGTTATGAGCACAGGGGATAGGATTAGGGATGAGATTAAATTTAGTAAGAATAATGAAAATATGTTTGGTTTGTTTTTCATTTTCTTGTTCAAAAACAACATAATTTCTGTTTTTAACTATCTGTATTTGCTTGGAATGCCAGTTTGCTGTATACAAAACTACACTGTTTCACCTTTTGGTTTTCAATTCTATGTTGTATGCGATATTTTCTCAGCCTTATGTTTTATTAAGCCCTGCTGGAAGTTTTAAGTAACTTACATAAACACAAAGTTGGTGCACATTGTAGCAGTGTTTTTAGGAAGGTCGTCCTGACTTCCATCTGCACTTGTATAGCGAACATTATTGGACATCAGTGTGATCTCTTGTGTCATGACCTAAAAAGACAAATGAATAAGCAGTGTGCCCTTGGTTCTCAAGTCTTGGACAATTGCCAGGACTTTGCATTAAAGCCCACAAGCAGTGGTACTGGAAGCATTTTTGCATTAAAAGATAGGTGGAGTTATATGCGGATCACCGATCTAGCATCTCTAGCGGGATGGAGACAGATTTGCTCTGACAATATAATGCGCTTTGCAAGCTTCTATTTTAAGAATTCTTTGTACTATGACTTCTTTAAGACTATATTGGACAAGTATTTCGTTTCAGGAGTCTTACCCTTCAAGAGGCTCCAGGTTCATAACGGTAGTGTTAAAATCTCCAAGTCAGAAAGTTCATACGTGTAGAGCAGTATTTTTCATGACAACTTCTCAGCGTAAGCCTTTTATACTGTAGAACTGAGTTGCTGCATACTGTTCTTTTGTGCTTGCATCTCCTTCCAGAAATCACGGAGTGATCTGAAAATCTGCTTTCAGCTTCAGGATGTGAAAGCACAAATGGCATGTCTGTGTGCTGCCTTACTTGATAAGCTGGAAGTATTGATATGCTGAATCAGTTTGTGTAGCCTTGGTCACGCAGTGCGTGTATGTTGTGCTTCCAGTACTGCTGATTTGGTGAGCTGCCTACTGCTTTTCTTTCTAATCTGTCACCTGACCCTGTAGGTGATAAAGGGGAAAGGAGGCAATCTTTCTCACTGCCTAGGACTTAGGAAGAGTATTTTATTTAAACAAAATTTAATGTAAGAATGCCCTCATATATAGTCTCCCTCTGTGTGTGCGGAACTCTCTATCTGCTGATCTGATTGGGAAAGGTATTTCTAAACAGAGAATCATCTGATATGACCTATATTGTAGGTTGATTCACTGTTAATACGTTCTAATTTTACCTGCAGGAATGTAATTTCTTGTTTTAACTTCTAAATGCGCTAATATAGGTGCATACTTATGAAAAGCATTTTTCCCAGGCTTTCTTTTATTATTTTCCTCTAGGCTGAACATCATCATTCA
The DNA here is from genome assembly GCA_035772895.1 of Perdix hodgsoniae. Lineage (NCBI taxonomy): Eukaryota > Metazoa > Chordata > Aves > Galliformes > Phasianidae > Perdix > Perdix hodgsoniae. The sequence continues at coordinate 5,204,921 of JAPSGF010000030.1, read as the reverse complement.
GTTTACTTTTTTACTAGCATTAGAAAAGCAGGGCGTCAGTCTATAATAGCTGCTGATATGATTACAGTTTTCACTTTTAAAATGGATTATAATAGCAATATGCAAGTGTATCATTTCTGACCTATTTAAAATAGCAAATGGAAACTGCTACCTTGCAGATTTCTGTAGCAAAATGTCATCATTCATTCTGGGCTTTTAATATTTATGGTGTTCACATGTGAATTCATTTGTAATACATCGAGAATAATGCATTTCTACTTAAGCATGCACTTAACGTTTGTCTTTATTAAAACTGACTTAGGGGTTTGGCATCTATAGGCGTATTCATAGATAAAAGTAATTAATCAAAACAAACAGTATATACATATATTTTATTTCAAACAGATTAATGGTATAAGAAGTCCCTTGTTCTAAGACATACAGACAGACTAGCGTTTTTCAGGGAGCTGAATGCAAAAGAAATAACTACTTAATGCCTCATGAAAATCTGTGAAGGTGTGTACATTTTGTGGTTGATTGGGAAGGACTTGTTTCCTTGGGTAATGCACCACATTTACCTATCGTATTTTGAAGATATGGTTTGAACGTATTATCGAATCTTGGTGGCTTCTTCCTTCTGGTGGTTTTCTTCCTTCTGGGTCAAAATTTCACCATGTTGTGATTAGAATTGTCTCTGATACTCAAGTGGCTGCATGTATAAACATACCTATTGTCAAGGAAACTTAATAACATAAATAAAGATTGCATGAAAATCAGTTTAAAAGGAATAATATCAGTAAGCGTGTTTCAAAACATGAGGCTTTCTACCAAACATTTGCAGTTTTTTTAGAGCATGAAATAGTAATGATGATATTACTTTGATTCCTTATGCATATTTCAGTTCTTGTTAGCCTTGTCACTCTTCTGAACAGATTTGATACTTTGTAGGAGAATCACAATAGCTTGAAGTTCAGCACTTGAGACAGAATACTTTCTTGGTTTATCATTATATGGAGTGAAAATTCATCTATCAAAGAGGAAGAATGCCAACCCATCTTGGTTGGCTCACAGACCTGCAACCCTTCTTTCTGGTTTCTAGTATATTCAGGAGCTGATGCAGAAGGTGATACATGCACCAGATGCTATCTTTGGTTCATTTCTTTTGGAAAACCTTGTAGCCATGCTGTTCTCCATGTCCAAAACGTCTATTGTTAGCAAAGCCCTGGGACAGATCACATCGTTTTTGTGTTAAAATATTGTGATGGATTTATTTTTTTAACCGCCCTTCACTATCCTGTCTTGCCTGCCTTGTTTGTGTTTTAAAAGAACGTCCCAAAGTCTGAGCATCAAAAATCTGGATCCCATAATATGGTTTGTAATACATTTCCATGACACTTAATCTTCAATTTAGAAAATAAACCTTGGCTTTTATGAATATGAGCTACATTTTCCCTGTGTGAAGCCAGTGTAATCAAATATGATATCGTCTGTTGGAGGTAAAACTTAAGTATTCTGCCTCACTCTCTGTTGAAAAGCATTAACTCTTAACACAGAAATAAAATTGTGATGTTTATATCAAATAAAATTCCTGTTGGTTGCTGTAGGAAGGATGGAACAAATCTCTTTGCCTATTGATGCTGTTGGGGCTGACAAAGCAGATGTGTGATGACAGGAAGAAAGGGAAGGAAACAGGGCAGATGTAATGGTGCCCCAAAGGCATTGTTTTCCCATTGTCATGCTGAAGGTGTTGTGAACAAACAATTCATATTTAATAAAGGCCATATTGTGCTCTAATAATATCTTCATTTATAATTGGTTGATATTCAGCTTTTCATGAGAAGAGGCATGTTATGTAAGCGTAGATCCAAGCCACAGAAAGGGGTCAGTACACCTCTACTTTTGGTCCATCTTAATGTTTTAAAAATCAGCATTTCTGTTTGCTTTCCCAGAATCGCTTTGCAGCTCTGCAGGATCTCTTTGAATTGTCGCAGGTACGGGTGGCCATACGCCTCGTACAGGGATTGAATGTGATTTTCATGGCTGCAGAACTGAGAAAAGCCACAGATCACATTGTGCAGAGGGATGTTGGTTAGACAAATAGGGTCGTGGTCAAGAAACTTCACTTTTTCAGAAATTAACCGCATGTTTACGCAGTAAATGTGCTTGCATTTTGTGAGGTTTAAAGTACTTGTGGCTTATTACTGATAAAAAAATACTGTAAATAATAAAATTGAAAATGAAAGTAGTAAGGCCTTATGCCTCTTCAGAAGATAAGGAAAAGATAATAAATCAAATATCCTCTATTTTTATTTGAAGGCTTTTGAAAAGCCTACCAATGGCAGAAGTTAATTGATAGAGATGTCAGGGAAATTAATTCTGCATTTCATGCTGTATCACAGCCCAGGCTCAGTTAAGCACTTGCTGTCCCGAGATCTGTCAGAAGATGCTGAAGACTTACATGCCATTGTATGCTGGAAAAAGAGAAGGCAAGGGAGAGATCTCAAATAGCTGTGCATGTTGAATGGAGCAACGTTGCAGGAAGTGTGTTTTTGAGGATTCACTGAGGATTCCATTGACTTCCCTCTTTAGGCAGCCCCCTTCCCTCTCCCTTTCCCCATGTCAATGCTTTTATCAGCTTCCTGAATTTCTGCTTTTATTCTCTCCTCGCTGTCATTTTGATGTCTGCGCATCCTTTAGGAGGCTTTCCTTTGTTTGCCTGAATGAGATACTGTATCCTAGGTGTCATCTGTCAGGTCCTTTTTACCATAGGCATAGGCTCTAGTCGCTACTGGTCACCTCGTGCGTGCTTTAGGCTCATCTCTAATTGCTCCTGCAGCTCCTTGGGTTTTTGTCTGGTTCAGTAGCTTCAACTGTGCAGATTTCCTTGGCAATAGCCAATTCTGTTGGGGTGAATTTTGTTCTTAGTGTTTGGTTTTAATGCAACAAAGCACTCTGGGGTTCTTTCTCCTGGTTAGGACCGGTTTTCTCCTCACAACTTTTTTAATCTCTACCGGACTGGAGAAATCCAGTGTAAAGGGTGATATTTTATTTATGAGCAACCCGAGTTGTCAGCTGCCCTTCCCCTCCTCCCCTGCTCCGTCTTCGTTTCTCTTACTTTGTATCTTCTTTCCCTCAGTATTTTTTCTCTCTTGTTTCCTGCTCCACTGATGCATTAGTAACATCAGGCATCTGCTGCAGCCTCTCTCAAGTTCACTGCTTTGAGGTCTCGTGTTTCCTTATGTGTGTTTTCGAATACTGAGTTAAGCAACTGATAGACCTAGTAAGGCTTACACTGCTTTGATGATGATTACCTCTCTTCATAAGGAGCAGATGTAAAACATGAACATTAAATAACAAAAAGGTCTTATCTGTTAATTATACTCTTTTTATGAGGATACAGATGACCTAATTGCTTGGTTATGCTAGCCAAAGAAAAAGTTGCCTAGCCTTATTTCATCCTAATAAATCAATCTATTAATCTCAACTAATTTAATTAATCTATTAATCTTAAGCTATTAAACTCTTGCATACGTGAGAAGACCTGTTAGGTTTTGCACAGTGTCTTTAAACCAGCCTAATGCAATACTTGGAAATCAACGTTGCAGTCACTTACATCAGTTTGATTTGAATGACATTCTTTAGAAATCAATTTATCTGATACTGCAAGCTAAACTGATATGAACACAGGTTCAAATTACACTGTAATTTCATGCCTGATGCTGACAAATTAATGACTGAGCTGTGAAAAGAGTTTTGTCGTGCACTGAAAGTGAGCACAGCTGCCATTGTGGTTGTGGCTATAGGTGCCAATACGGTGCCTATTGGTTCTACACCTGCTGTCAGTTTTATGCTATCTGCAGGAGGACATGTGAGACTTGCTGATCTTTGAAAGCAAACGAGCAAAAACCACCAGAAGGGTTTGTTCTTCAGAATTGTTTGATCCACAAAAGTTATTTTTTGCACCCAAGCACAAATGTCTCTGGGGTGTGGTGGTGCCAGTTTGATCTAGTACCATAACATCAGGTTTATTTTTTAGTGGAGTGATGGCCTACCTTGATTTTGCCAACAGTGATCCACTAGTTTATTCTGGTTGGCTTTATAAAAAATAAATGTGACAAAAATTTGAATGAATTCAGAGTGAAAACCTGATAACTAATGAAATGTAGTTTCCCTTGCTGTTAGTAGCAAATATTGACTGCCGTAGAGGATACTGGAAGACTTAAAGCATGAGACAAAAAAAAAAAGAAACCCTGCTACACATTTCCATCATAGTTTAGACAATGTAAGGAAAGTAGGTTTTTGGTTTTATGCCTCCCTGCATGGGTTGCTCTTTAATATTTATTCTTGAGTGTCTTTAAAAAATAGAAGTGGCAAAGTTGTGGAAGCCTTTCTGAATTAGCTGCAAAATTATGCAAGTCTTTAACATAGGCCTTTATCCCTCAATTAAGAGTAAAAACTGAACAGCTTAGAACAAATAAGTTGCCAAGCCAATGGGAGCAGATCATCTTTTAGCACTCTTTTTTTTTTCTTCTCCAAAAATATTTATCTTAAAAATGTATGTATTTCATCAGAATTTATTCGTGCAGTGGAGCTCTTTAAAGCCAGCCAATATTTTGCCAGCTGGAATTTCTGCCTGTGTTTCTTTTTCTGTTAAGATCTTTCATTTCTGAAATATGGACCACTTAGTATTTTGTTCAAAATTAAATGGAGAAGCATGTGGGATGGTTTCTAGTACCTGAAAACTGGAAGCAGAGAGGAAAGTCTAAAACGTTTAATTAAAGTTTGAAGTTCAATATCCTTTCTTTAGAATAGGCATACTGGAAATTACCTTTAGAAAATTGACAGCCATTCTGGTTCAGCATTAACTAAATTGCTTTTCTCTTTTACTCAGGCTTTTTTTGCTTTTTAAAAATAAACATCTTCAATGGAAATAAAGCACACCAGTGGTTATTTCTGACCTTACTGTATGATGCCCATTTGCTTCTTGAGTTTAATCTCAAAATTGTGATAAGAGTGATACATTCTCAAAACACTGCTGTATATGTTCAGCCTTATTGTTTCTAGATAATTGAAATGTAGTCAATTTTGGGGTTGCCTGTCAACATTTTCTCATGCCTGTAGCATGGCACTGTTACACGTTCAGTTTTAAAAAGAATGATTGCTGCTTGGTTTTGCATTTGAAAATAAATAGGGCTTTTCAAAATAAGTTGGCCTGTTCTAACTAGATGGTCTGTGGGTAATGAATGCAGGACAGCGAGAATTTTAAAATTCTTCAAGTAGTAAAGCATTTCTAATAGCTGTATCAGGAAGTTCCCCCTCTTTCATTTTACCTCCTAGAGACTGTTAGGATGTTCTGAGTTCCTACTTCCTTAGGATGAACAGCACGTCATGTCATCTTTTGCTAACTGCATCAAATAAGCGTCTGGTCCCCACTAGGATCTCTGATATCTTCAATGTGATGCATTTGGGGGCATTAACCAAGCAGTTTGGGACTGGACTGGATTTTTAATCATTTTTTGTCTTTTTCCTTCTTGTTCATCTCTAAGAATGAAGAAGAAATAGCAGTAACAGTATATGAATGACTAGCAGTTTTCCTGCTTGTGTTGGATATAGCTTTGAGAGAAATAGAGACAGTAACATGCTAAGTCAACAAGGAGAGATAAATACATGAAGCCATTGATGTAACCATTGGCTTTCAATGTTCTTTAAAAAAAGTATTATGGCATATGAAATTTTGACACCTTAAGCAGGCATTGTGTGCGACGAAGAGTGATTTCATTGGCATTCCCGTAGTCCTGACAACTTGAAAGTTGAGGTTTAATTTGTAGGTTTTTTCCATTATTATGCTTAGCTTAAAATAGAAACAAATAATGAAGAACAGAAGTTTTTTTTCTGTTAGTTTCTTTTGTAGTTACTATTTGGTCCTCTTGTATTGATTGCGCCTACTACAAAGAGGTTGATGTCCATTCGCCTTTAGACACAGAATCTTTTTTTAAAAAACATGGGGTATATTTGTTTTTTGCTTAAAGCATGCAATTTAGGCTCTGTCAAAATGACAAAGCCCCACTTACATGTCAGAGCCAGGCCCTTGCATCCCTGACACTGACATAAATTTGCTGCTGATATCTGGGAGTGCAGCAAGTCTCATAGGCTCTGTGCTTTCGGATCTCCAGTTCTGTGATAGATCCAGATGAAAGAGGTCTGAATATTGGGAATGATCCTCAGTTCTGATGGACAAAAGCATTTCATGTTACTTGTCATTTGTAGATAGATCTGTTATGAAATATTGTTTACATAACACATACCAAATTCCCCATCATGTGAAAGAGATGAGGAAAAACAAATTCTTTTTCAGATGGTTGTGTATTTTTTTTGTTAAAGGTAGGATTTTTTTTTCTGTTTCTGATTAAGTCACTGCTTACATTAACCTACAATTTGTATTGAAGTGTGCCTTAAAATAAAAACTGGCCCTCTTAGTGCCTGAAATGCTTAACTATCTGCTGAAGTGAGTGGTCTGCGGCAATGCTGATGAATAGAAGGAAGATTTTCCAGTCTTACATGAAAATACAGCTGTGTCCATTGAAAACTGGAATTTGGATTTCAAGACTAGAACTCAGTGAAATGCCCCCACTTGTTGTCTAAAGCGCTGCTGTGATAAAGCTTCCACCTCTTAAGGGTTCCTCAGATTCTCTTTTCTTACCCAGAAGTTACCACAGAGTGGAATGGAAGGGTTTCTCCTGAGAACTGTAACAAGGGATCTGCTAATGCTGAGGGATGTCCCTCTTCATCAGGCAGCTTTATCAGAGCAGTTAGTTCAACAGACCTATTCTCTGTGTAGGTAAAGTACAAAGCAAATTCTGATTTTTGCATAAACATTGCATAATCCAATATAAATGTATGTTTTTTCTTGATGTTTCCATCCAGAAAGAAATAAGATAATGTTATTTCATGTAATATTACATATTGAGACTGTGAACCCACATCACGTTCCTTTTGGCTCCGAAGCTTTTAAAACTCATCCAGAGAGCTCTGCAGCTCTCAGCGGAGAGGAAAATGTAAACTTCACATTGAGAAAACTGGCTATTCTAAGAATGCAATATGGAATGAAATTTTTAATTTTATTTTTTTTAGTAGAAAATGAATGATAATGAAAAAAAAATTGCTCATCTTCAATTTTGGCAGTCAGGAGTTGGTTAGGCACTGACTGGTATTTCTGTGCTAGTCTGTATAGCTGATGATGGTTATAGAAGAACAATTTCATGAATGCAAGAGTTCGAGGCTTGGCGTTGTTCTTAGGGACAAATAAAAGCCAATACCTGCCAATTGATTTGCCATGTTGTGGAACCCACATTTTCAACATGTGTGCAATGTGTAGTGACAGCAAAACAGCCTCTCATCCTTTATTTATGATGTCTGTGCATGCATATAATTAGATCTAAAGGCAAATATCTGAGGTGTGCCAACATTGAGATTAACACTACTGTTGGAGTGGCAGAAGCCATTTGTTTCAGTTTAAACCTTCCGGTTCCAAAGCAAAGATGGCTACCTTTTTGGAATGGAAAATAGCGATTAACCTGTTCAGTAGATCAGTCTGTACTTGGGTAATGGGCTGCTGTTAGTCACAGTTGGGATGTTTCATGAACTTTCACAAGCCTGAACATAATATTGTGGTACTGTGGTTTCTGTTTTATGTACTTTGGGCTTAGATTTACTATTGATTAGCTTTTCCATTTGAAGATGAGTATTTTGAAGGGAGACAGAAAAAAACAGTAATTAGAGAGTGTATAGAATAAATAACAGTGCTCATGACAGTAGACTAGCACTGAGTCATTTAACTGCAAGTACAATTTTTGTTAACAGTGGGATTTTTCTGTAGCATGTGGCAAGATTTTAAAGCCAGATTGTCTTGAGAAATAAATCAATACATAGCGAAGGTACGTGTCAGAGTAATTCATATTGAAAACAAATACTTGGCAGTTTACTAACAGAATCATTGTTCTTACAGTGTGGTAAATGGTAGATTCATGGGGAGGCAGGAAACAGGCACATGAGCTCAGATGCTTGCCAGTTTGTTGATTGTGGAATTCCAGTTCAGTTTAACACTTCTTTCACTTCTGTGAAATTGGACCAGGAGACTGAAAAATGTTAGATTGTAGATTTGTTAATCCAAAGCAAATCAAGAACTCACTGTGAGGGTGGTGAGACACTGCAACAGGCTGCCCAGTGAGGTTGTGAATACCCCCTCCCTGGAAGCATCCAAGGCCAGGCTGGACGGGGCTTTGAGCAACCTGGTCCAGAGGGAGGTGTCCCTGCCTATAGTAAGGAGTTGGAACTACATGATCTTAAAGGTCCCCTCCAACCCAAACATTCTGCGATTCTCTGATAAGAGTGAGCCAGGAGGAGATAAATTTGCTGCCTAAAGCTTTTGCTGTAACATTGCCACCCTTCATGAGATGTGCACTTGGACAAGCTGAAGGCAGAAAAGTTTGGAAGTGAGTGCAGATAAATAAAGCAGTATGCTGTAGCACAGTTTATCCAGTATGATTTTGGCTGTGGTTAAAGCCAATTTTAAAAATTCTGAAATTATTGATGATTACCACATTTGCAAACATGAAATCTTGTCTGCTCCTTATTAAAAAAAAAAAAAGAAAATGAGAAGCAGGCAAATATGCTTGGGTTTCAGGATGTTTTTGTGAGAAATGAACTGGCCAAAAGGATTCTTGCTGTTTCTGAACTAAGTAGGTCAGGCTCTAAGGCAATATAGTCCTTTGTGCTGCTAGAGAACAATTTACAGAGCAATCATCAACTGGATGTAGGATATTCTACTTGTTTTATTGCAGTTGTATGGGTGGGCAAAGCAAGATACATGCTTCCATATGTAGGAGGCAGTCTTTAACTTCCCATTGTATACTTGATTGAGCCCCTAAATTAATTGTGTGTGCTATATTAGCTGTTGTGTTTTCATTTCAAAATGAAAACAAGCCCAAACCTTTGTTAAGTGGGTGCATTCTCTCCATAGTTCAGGCATGTGCTCATCTGCATAGCAAGCTGCTGCTCTGCCCCCAGAAAGGCCACTTTTAAGAGGCTTTGCAATGTAGGAGAGAGCTAAGAAACCGTGAAAGTAAAATAAATGCAGTGCAATAACTTTTTGCTTGGCTGACCTGATTCTAATACTGTCAAACTCTTAATATTCTTCTCACACCATGTGAGTGAGGCATATGGTTATAAAGGCAGTGTGACTATTTTTTTAGTTCTAATGTAAGCACATTTTTAGAACCCAGATCGTGCTGTTAGGTAGGGTGTATTTTTAGGACCTCTTAATTATAATGATCACCCGCAACCAAATAAGGTTTGGAGTTATGTGGAAACCTTCTCCCAAGTAGTTTCCTGTCATATTGGTCGGAAGCTGCTCTTTCCTCCAGGTGCTGTTTCAATGCCTGGAATCCTGACATATGCGGGCAGTTGCTTTCAGTCCTTTGTTCTGGTATTCATTTAGGCTGATTCTGTATTTTTGAAGATTCTCAAGTAGGCCGTTTGTTTGTTTAGAAGGAGTTTTTGAGGTAAGCCGACTTACTGAAAGTGCTCGTCGGGAACCACAATTCCTCTCCTCTCGTGAGACCTCTGCTTTCCTACTTGGCTGGATTATTTCTGGACTAATTAGTAGTTTTGCTTTCAGATGCAATCCGTAAAAAAACAAGCTAGTTCAATATTCTCAAGGAATGCAATTGATTTTTATTGACTGATATTTTAATAACATCAGTTTTATTAACCTTGATTTTAGTAAAGTCTTTCTTGATGAAAATGCAGGATATCAAGAGAATGAATCTCATTCAGAGCTATGAGTATTTTTTTCCAGCAGACATGATTTTCTACAGTTCTGCTGACTGCAGCAACATGAGATGTCACTGAGTTCTAGTGAAAACCTGACTTCGCTGTCAAGTGAGCTGGAGCTTAATTTTTGCTTTGTAGTCATTTGAATATGCACTTGAAATAAAAAGTCTTTACTTTGCAAACAAGTTGTTGAATCTGAGTTTCAAAAGAATTATATCTTGTAGTTTTCACTTATTTTAGTTTCATTCCTGTGTGGATCAGAGATTTTTGTGCCTGTATCTCATTTTCCAAATTTTACCAACATTTTTCCCACCACTTTTTAGCAAAGTACAGAGCTGGAGTGATCTGTGAGCTTCTTCCCTCATGTTGTCAAAATGTTTCCTAAATTCCATCACGAACCATTTAAACGTTTTTGAGAAAACCTGTGTTCTTTGAGGCACTCCAGCATCTTCTGTTGTGTTTCTCTTGCACTTAAAGGGTAAATAATGAGACAGCTGTAAGCATAAGTTACCAAACCAGGGGATGGCTCAGAACAGCAATAGTAAGACTGAAGGACTGAGAGGCTCAGCAGGTACAGGTGCAATGCTGTGCTCCTGGGCAAGAGGAGCAGCTCTGCAGAAAGGCCCTGGGGGGATGCGGAAGGCAGCAAGCTGGGTGTCAGTCAGCAGCATAGGAGGCAGCAAGAGAGGCCACAGCATCCTGGGCTGTAGGAGCAGGAGCACAGCCAGGAGATCAGGGAAGGGTTTTTTCTGCCCTGCTGGGCCTCATAAGTTGTCAAGTTCAGTTCTGCCCATCCACCCACCACCCAGTGCTGGAGAAACATCAAAAACCTGGCGTGTGTTCAGTGAAGAGCTGCTTGAAACCTTGAAGCAGTTACTGACAGCAAGAATCCCTAGGAAGAATGCTTGCATACATTTTGTGGTCTGGTTGAAAGAATCTACAAAAAACAAGAACTGTAGGGAGGGAAAAAGAGCACTTAGACTAAGCTCCAGTTTTTGTTTTGTTCTGTATCTTTTCCTCTTCATGGCAGATGCACTTATTGATTCTAGGTCCCAAGGGGACTATAAAGTCATATGTTAATTGAAGAAAAGTAAACTGGTTGGGTAACAGTGTAAAAGCACCAAAACCCATTTTTGTAAATTACTCTGAAAGTAATGCCTCCTATTTATTTCCATGGAAACTGTGACATCTACAAAAAGTGCAATAACATTTTATAGAACAAATTCTCAGCTACAGGACACTTTTCAGTATAGTCACATCATTAGCTATGCATTTTAGCCAGCAATGAATAAGAGCTTGCATGCCACACTCATAAAAATCTGCAACAATGGAGGTGGCCCACTGTTACACAGCTGCTTTGACAGCACTGTTGCTGGGAAAAATGTTGCTCACATAGTCCATCTTTCATTGGCCTGAACAGATGGAAGACACAGGGTGCCAAATCTGGACTATAGGGTGAGTATGGTAGGACAGTCTTGCCAAGACAGTGTGATCTATGGTCTTCAGATGGGTCTGGGTGTTATTGTGTTGCAAGACAAAGGTTGTCTTCTCTGGCCTGACTCTGGCAGTTTGAGCCTTTAGCTTATCTAGTATCATAGAATCACCAAGGTTGGAAAAGACCCACGGGATCACCCAGTTCAACCATCCACTGATCTAATCTGATAGCTGAGATTTAGTGAGCTGAGATTTAGTGAGATCTGATAGCTCTCACTAAATCATGTCCCTTAACACAATGTCCAAATGTTCCTTGAACACCTCTAGGGTCAGTAACTCTACCACCTCCCTGGGCAGGCCATTCCAGTGCCTGACTGCTCTTTCAGAGAACTAGTATTTCCTAACGTCCAGCCTGAATCACCCCTGGCACAGCTTGAAGCCATTCCTTCTAGTCCTGTCACTAGTTACATGAGAGAAGAGGCCAACCTCCCTTCAGGTAGTTATAGAGAGCAATAAAGTCTGCCCTGAGCTTCCTCTTCTCCAGACAGAACAATTCCAGCTCCTTCAGCCACTTCTCCAGAAGCCTGTGCTCCAGACCCCATACCAGCTTTGTCACCCTTCTTTGAACACGCTCCAGGGCCTCAATGTCTTTCTTGCAGTGAGGGGCCCAGAACTGAATGCAGTGCTTGAGTTGCGGCCTCGCCAGAGCTGAGTACAGGGGGACAATCACTTCCCTGTTCCTCCTGACAACATTGTTTCTGATGCCAGGATGCCATTGGCCTTCTTAGCCACGTGGGCACACTGCTGGCCCATGTTCAGCCAAGCATCAGTCAATACCCCCAGGTCCATTTCCTCCACACAGTCTTCCAGCCACTGTGCAACAAGCCTGTAGCATTGCCTGGGGTTGTTGTGGCCAAAGTTCAGGACCCGGCATTTGGTCTTGTTGAACCTCATCCCATTGGCTTCAGCCCAGCCATCCAGCCTGTTCAGACCTCTCACTACCCCCAGGCACGTCGACGCTTCCAGCCAATTTGGTGTCCTCTGCAAACTTACTGAGGGTGCACTCAGTGCCCTCATCCAAGTCATCAATAAAGATATTGAAGAGGACAGGCCCTGGTGGTTGGGTAAACCCTTAGCTACAGCAGCAGAACTTCTAATTTGTAGCAGGTCAGTCAGTCATGTGAATGCTGTCAGAGAACAGTTCCCTTTACATTTGAGCTATGTAGCTGTAAGCCTTTGTAATTTGTTCATTTGTAGTCTGCACCTCCTAGGCTCTGTTTCCAGCACTTATGTTTTGCCAGCAGGCAAGGTCTGCACAAAGGTCACAGGCACCAAGTTAAAAATTGTGTTTATCTTTAGTTAAGTTGAAAGCAATGAGATACTAAATGAAACGATACAGCAAGAATAAAACGGAGCAAGGCAATGCACCTAACCGTTACTACATGAGGATAGTGATTACGAAAGATGCGTCATCAGCTGCTCAAATACTTTACCATCATCCAGATCCACAGTCCCTGGGGAGCTCAGGTTGCAGCGAGGATTCGGAGATCTTTTCCCAGCAACTGAGAGGTCCTATGCAGTGTGTCCACTCATAGACGAAGTCTCCAACTTCACTACAAAAGGGTCCAGCTTTTATATTGTTGAATAAACAAGTTTATGTGGCTGTTAGCTGGAACCATCTGATTTAGTTCTCTCTTCTGGATTCCATCTCAAGCCTGGCCAGGGCTCAAGGAGGAACCAAGGAAGTTTGTATACTAGTAGGCCTTGCTTCTAAACAAAGAAAGGTTGATATGTTCTCATAATGCTTTGTCTAAGCTACATCCTTTGTCCAAGATACATATTTCACTAAAGATTGGATATTGATGATATAAATAATGCTGTGAGATTCATCTGGAGGTCAACTTTGGTTCAAAGCCTACTGTTTAGGCCTTAGTACTCCAACTTAAGATATGGCTTCTTTTTTTTTTCCTCCAGAATAAGAGTCCGTATTTTTGTAAATATTTGTACATTTTTGTATATTTTACAAATATTTGTAAATAAAATATTTTATGAAGTCATTTAGAATTGTTATTTTCAAATCTATTCAAATCTCATCAAAGATCTGAGATCTGTTCCTGGAGATAAGGCAGACACCACGAGCTTTCAGTTCTTAAGAAATATTTTGCTTCTGCGTAGCTGCGCTCTCACAAAAAGCCATAGGTGGCTCAGAGCTGCGACTGGCCTCTGTGTGGGTCGTAGTGACGAGTCCCACAGATGTACAGCTGTCTGCAAGATGGTGTTTTCTCTGGGTCTGCCTTTCTTCTCTGGTGCTCAGTGGTGGAGCAGTTGCTGGTTCCAAGGTACAGTCACTCAGAGAAAGAAAAAATGAGGTAGTATTTTACGTGTGTCAAGCCCCAGGGATGTCTGTAAGAGTTCACATTTGGCCACAAACAGCGTATGAGCGTGTGTGGATGGTGCTTGTGTCTTCTCTTTTGGTGCTGGGTCTATTGGGTGTGTTATAAAAACATGAACCCTCTTGGGCTTTTGGATAATGGGAAATGTAATTCTGAATAGCTTCATGGAAAAACAAACAAACAAAAAAAAAAAGACAGAAAACCTGACACTAACAAAAGCCTCCCCACATGTTTTCTGTTGCTCAGGTGTGACTGTTTGCTTTTGCTTAGCCCAGCGGCAGCACTTCTTACCATTTATCACATTGTCAGCACGCAGGCGGCAGCCCTCAGCCTTTAGCTTTGGCCAGCACAACGGTGGGCGTACGCAGTACATCTTAGGGAGAAGGGAAGAGCTGAGAGCGTGGTGCTAGGGAAGTTGGACCACTCTCATGTGTTGCTTGGATACTGCCTCTCTTCTGGGGTTAAAAATACCCTGATGTACCCATATAGAGTGCAAAACTGTCAGATTATATTACGAGACAGACAGGACGTTTCTGCTGCCGGTGGGAGCCGCTGGCTTTTATTATTACAATTGAATAACATTTCTGCATCGTCCGCAGGGTTACTAATAATTGCTTATCATGCAGGGTCGCAGTAGAGGAGGAATGTATCCCCAGATCACTCCGGGGAATGTGGAGTCATTGTACGCAACTGCGTAATTGATAATAAAGATGGGGTGACTTAAAGGAAAATGCTTTCCTTGTAATATACTGATGCTTTACTACCAAAATTCCTGTTAACAAGAAGATTTCAGCTTATTTACCGATGGTTTAATGGCTGTTTGGTTTGTCGGTCTTGTTTTATAGCTCCTTTTGGCAACTATTGCAGCTTCTGTGCGTGAACTGTGACCGTGATGCAGCAACAGAGGAAATTACTGCGCTCTGATGTTTTTGCCCAGTGCAGTGAAACACCTCTTGCATTGTGATAGTAAATTCCATAATGGTGAACACTCCTAAAGAATTCCATGTTCTGAAATATCATTAATAATGCATTTTCCCTGGAGGACTGATGCGCACACTAGTCAACCTTATGCCCTTTCAGAGTTTGCCTGTATGGATGCCACGTTCCAGCTACATCTGCGGGATGCATGGAAGGCAGGATTTGTACCTGGCTGTTTGTGGAGCTCTCCCTGGTGGGCAGAGCAGCTCTGTGACACCCCTGCCCTTTCCATCAGCCACTCCACAGGCGAATTCTGCTCCTTCTTGTGAGCAGAGGGTTTGTGAGAGCACATTAGAAACATGGAGAGAGAGCTCTGAGAGGAACATTTTCAGTTTTTGTATTTCTCCCCAAAGGCAGATCTGCTAAAGCATGTTTTGATAGGCTGGAGTTTCTATGTACTTCAGTAGCTAAGATCTTATTCTGGAAAATGTTACTCTTCAGCAAACATAACAATTTGTTTCTTTGTATGTCCTCTGGCCCTTCAGTGACTCCTGTAGGGCAAAACAGAAGGAAGGAGATCTTCCATTGATATTCAGGCTAGTATTGGTTTCTCCACAGAAGGATGGAGCTGCTAGAGGCCAGCATTAGATATGTGTAAGCAAATCTGACTGTTGCTGTGTGTCTGTACACGGTACACAAGCTGCCCCTTTCTCTTTGCTAGTGCATTATGAACTCATGGCAACTGGCTCTGCTTCTTTGGTGTCAGTGTCATCATCCTCTGGCACCATCATTGCTGCTGTATATGGAGAAGACTCTGTATATTGATGTTAATGACTGTGCGATGCTGGCATTGAAAACAGTACAGCTCCTCTACACTGCACCTAGGATACATTTCAGCTTCTCTTCTCAGTCTGTCTGGGTGCTGACAGAACTAGAACATCTCACGCAGATATGCACACACCTGCGTATGTGTATTTCTGTGTTCAGAGATGTGCTGAAACATCCCAATTAAAGTGTTTTTTTACTGAGTGTGTATAACGTATATACAATAGCAGAAAATCAGCATTAACCAGTTCTGAAGTCCTGAGTATTAGTAGATGGTGCTTTCAGGTTCGCATGGTTCAAGAAATCTGCATGTTGCCTCAATGTAGTTATGATATCACTTTAATGTTAAGATCACGCTGCGTGATATAGTATTCTTATTGTCAGTTTCAAAATATAGCTGCAAAGCACAGAAGTCTCCTTTTATGACAGCCTCTGTTAGCAGTCTGTAGTAACAGTCTGTCGCTATTGAACTTAATCTTGGCTTTGAAATCCCAGGAGGCTGGGGGACATGCACATGACTGATTTGTTTGTTTTCTTTGCTTTATGCTCAGCTGAGCTGGATGCTGAACATGCACAGAAGGTTCTGGATATGGAGCACACCCAGCAGATGAAGCTGAAGGAACGTCAGAAATTCTTTGAAGAAGCCTTCCAGCAGGACATGGAGCAGTACCTTTCTACAGGATACTTGCAGATAGCGGAGAGACGAGGCAAGTTTTGAAATACTTCAGGTGTGATCCACAAACTCGCAACTTAGAGAACGTTGATTAAGGGTCAGAGCCAGCAATGGGCACTTAGAGCTGAAGCAGTGCAGTGTTTAAGTGCTTCCTTGGGGGAGCTGAAAATTTAGATAAGCTTTCGAAACAACATTTGGGTCCCAGAGTAACTAGAGGCTTTATAAAGTCAATTAGACCTCTGCTTATCTGAGAAAATGCAATGTGCTGAGGCACTTCTGGAATGGTGCTCTTCCTTACAGCTTGTGAGTACACCCGTATCTCTGATACGGTATGGGTAGAGGTGGGCACCTGTGTCACGATGCTGAAGTCTGGCATCATCACCTGATAGAAAAGGCCTCAGAACGTTTCCAGTGGTGCAGGAAAAGCTCAGTGTTGTCTTTCAAAAACAGTTCCCAGATGGCAGCTTCTTACGTTGCCTATGAAATCTCCAGAGTATGTGATCAGGATATGGGAAATGCAGATGAAGCTTTCTCCTTGTTGTAGATGACTCAGGTCTGGCATCTCTCAACTAGTTAAAGGACAAGAATGCCATAGACTACAGACACTTCTGTGTGGGAAGCATCCATCTGTTGGGCCAAAATGTTTGTAGGACAGGAAAGAAAGCAGGAGATAACATAATTCATGTAGCAGGAAAAACGTGGAAGCTCTATCCATGCTTCAGGAGCAGATCTGCTGTCATTTGTAATGCTGGAGCAGGGAACACAGTCCAGGATTTCAGTTTCTCTACACAAGTGCTATAAATGCAACATGCTCTAGATTGTCTGGGAAAAAACTCAGATTGTATCTCCTAGGTTTTGTGTGATATATATATGCGTATATGTGTGTAGATATATATAATCCATTTATGCTAAAAGTCAATGGTGTCACTGCTACTAGTGGTGGCTGTGTTGCTCTGTTGGAGAGAGGTGGGTATGTAACTTTCTGAACTTCGTATTTTCAGTATAATGCAGAACCTGTGTGTATCAAAGAAACTTTCTATGAATAATTGGATCTGGGCAGTACGTGTAAAACTACAGAAGTACAGTATGTATGGAAGAAGAACACTATGATACAATTTTATTTCAGTTCACGTATGAAGGCTTTAATAGCGTAATTGTTCCACTTAGATAAACCTTTAAAGTGCTAATTATATTTGTGAATACACATGCAGCCAAAGGACTTATATCTTGAGTACCCCTGAAAACTCTTATTCTGTGTTTGTATGCTCTATTATTCAAGGAAGAAGATGCTCATCCAGGCATTTAATTCCCCTGTGAATAGCCAGTTTTATACTGACAGTAAGAAGTAGTTTTCTTGAGGTGTTAATGCTGTGAAATCCCCATGCCTGGAGAGATATTGGGCATCAGATGTTGTGCATACTGCTGCCACTTATTAGTCTGAATTGATAGAATGAGAAAGAATGGCTGCTCCGTTAACATGAATCCTCATTTCTAGTTTCCATGTCCCCAATCCATTGATGCCTAGAAATTGGGTGCTCAAACTTGGGTTTTAATCTAAAAAGACTTGCTGAGGCAAGTGGGAAGGAGTGCTGCAAAATTTGTTTGTCCCTGAGCCTCACCTGAGAGTATTTCTGAAGCTACTGCTGCAAGCACTGTTGCTATAAATGTTTTGTTTGTAATGGATTTTTAGTTTCACAACAGAGGTTGCACAGAGTTCTTGGATTCGGGCTGAGATTGCTGCCCAGCAGTTATCTGATGTGTGCGCTCCTTCCATATCTGGTTTAATTATTACTGATGTGTACAATTATAGCAGCAATTAAAGCCTTATAGGTAATAACATCATGTCACTGACAGTCAGTTTGCTCATTGCGCTATTTTTACTACAGAACCAATTGGCAGTATGTCTTCCATGGAAGTGAATGTGGACATGCTGGAACAGATGGACCTAATGGACATGTCTGACCAAGAAGCACTCGATGTCTTTTTAAACTCAGGAGGCGAGGACAATAATATGCTTTCTCCCATGCTGGGTATGCTGCTAATACTGCCAAAGCGATTAATCACAAGAATTGCTCTCATTTGTAATGGATGATGTTATCTCATAAAATGTTGCGTAGATTGAATGTTTTTCACTGGTGTTTTTCAGGATGTTTGCATTGAGTTGCAGACCCGTGTGGTGTTTCTGGCCTGTCACTCTCATTGCCTGCTTACTGCAGCTTAATGTCTTATCTCTTAAGATATGGACATGGGACATGCTGCATAGAGCTCCTTGCTGCATTTTTACTGATAAAAAATTGATAGAGGATGCTGTAATGAATGTGACTACTGAAGGTTTTTATATTTTGTTGCAAAAACTGCATTCAGATGGCTGATTTTTGATAGACATCCAGTTCATACATTGGTTGAGTTAATCACTGTTTGAGTGTGTGCTAATTGCAGAAGCCAAGGCTGTTCCCCATGCTGGTTCTAGCAGATGTTGGCTCAGGGGGGTCTGTGTCTTCCTGTCTCATCAACAGACAGTATGACTGCATTAGTGAGGAAATGCAGAAAGTGCTGCACATGGTTGCATTCTGCCTAAGCTGATGTAAAACGTATCGGCCTTTGAAACAACTGTGATCATCTTGTATTGCGGCACAAGTGTTACGGTGTGTACAGTATATATTTATTTGCTGCATACTTGTGCGTACACACCATAATGTAATGTGCTAGTGCTGTGGTGCTCTGTAGCACTCTGTTGTAACACAGAGGTAGAACAGGCAGGCCTCACTCCTCTACAGCTGTTGCTCCTACACTGTGATAGTCTTGTGAACCCTATTTTTATGTCTCCGGATGACTCATTTCGCTCTGAATCAGAAGGGATTTGTTTGCTTCTACTGCCTCTGAATGCTTCTACAGTGGTTTGCCAGTTACAGTTCAGCTCAGTTACTTGGTGGGACTGTGAGGTCCATTGTAGGGCAATGTAGTATGCTACATTGCTACTGGAACAGGCTGCCCAGGGAGGTGGTGGAGTCACCATTCCTGGAGGTTTTTAAGGAAAGGGTAGATGTCACACCGAGTGACATGGTCTAGAGAGGTCACAGGCATGAGCTCAGGGTTGAAGCTGTATCTGACCTTAAGCAGGGCTAAGGTGGTGTGGTCAGCTCATTTCTACCCACATTCTCTTTATGGAGCTTATTTTAAGAAGTTCTTACCGAAGAGTATTATTTTCTCACTGTGGTTCCTCAGTGCTGAACCTGCGTGACCTAACAGTTTCTAAGTATAGCAAGAAAGCAAAACGAGATTTATTTGGCAGGTCATATAAAAAGAGAGTTTAAATTTTTCCATGGTGCTTTTTTTCCTTCTTTCCTTACTTCCAGGAAGTGTCCAGAGGAGGATGTAAGGTAGCATTAGAGACTGAACTCTCAAACTGCAAGCAGACACTGTTGCACTGAATTTGCTTAGACATCTTTTTGCATAGCATAGAGTCTTAAAATCCCACTGCCAGATCCTTGAGCTATAATGCAACTTTACAAAAGGAGTTCTGACATGCTGTAGCGCAAGGCAGAATGTTAAAGAATCACAGAATTATTAAGGCTGGAAAGACTACTAAGATCACGTGCTTCAACCATCAGCTTATGCCTGTGACCTCTCTAGACCATGTCACTCAGTGTGACATCTACCCTTTTCTTAGAAACTTCCAGGGATGGTGACTCCACCACCTCCCTGGGCAGCCTGTTCCAGTACCTCACTGCTCTTTTGGAGAAGAAATTTTTTCTAACATCCAACCTCTACCTTCCTTGATGCAACTTGATGCCATTCCCTCTCATTCTATCGCTGTTACCAAGAAGATGCCAACAACCCCCCACCTCACCACAGCCTCCCTTCGGGTAGTTGTAGAAAGTGATGAGCTCTCTCCCGAGCCTTCTCTTCTCCAGAGTGAGCAATCCCAGCTCCCTCAGCTGCTCCCCATAAGCCTTGTGCTCCAGACCCCTCACAGCTTTGTTGCCCTTCTCTGGACACACTCCAGGGCCTCGATGCCTCATTACAAGACTTTCTTGTAGTGAGGGGCCCGATGCCAAACACAGTACCCGAGGTGCTTCTGTATCTTTGTTTTTAGTTGTTTTTACTTTCTGCCTTCCAGGTTTTTGTGGTTTTGGTTGTGGGTTTTTTGTTGTTTTGTTTTCCACTTATTTTTTGCGTGTCATTCTGTTGGACAGTTATTTTTGGAGGGTTTTCCTGTTGGTGATGATTCTCAGCATGCGCTATAGCCTGAGTTAGGAAGGTTAATGGTCCTGGCTAACAGGCAAACTGACAACACTCCTTCCCTCTTCTGTAACTCAAACTCGAGTATTAAAATACTGGAACAAGTGAGAGATGTGGACCATCAGAAACATTTCAAAAATCAGCCTGCAGCTTATATCTGAGAGCAGTGCCAGAAAAGCTAAGAGGCAGCTTGTGTGTCTTGGGAGGTTTTTTAGCATCAAAAGGAGCAGAGGAGCTTGAGTGCAACTCATAAACCAACTCTGAGCTCCGAGAGTGACTTGTCATTGCATTGCTGAGCCATAGCTTATTTCTTCTTCTTGTTTTTCCACCTGTAAGGGCCTGACTCCAGCACCTATGTGAATGAGATCAGTCTTCAGGTTCCGAGCCAGTCCGAATTACGCCACAAACTGTCTTCGCTGTCATCCACCTGCACTGATTCTGCCAGCCAAGAGGCGAGCGAAGGAGAATCTCCGGTCGTTCAGTCTGATGAAGAGGAGGTTCAAGTGGACACTGCTCTTGCTGCTGTCACTGAAAGAAAGGGTGCTTCAGATGTTAGCGATGAAAGTGACTCTCAAACTATTTGAATCTTAAAACCATATCCTTTAAGAATGACTTCTGAATGAATGAACAAATGAATGAGGAGCTTGCCTGTGTCACAATTTGCTAACCAATCCGAACAGCCAGATCTTTTTACTAGTACTACACGCAGCCTTTTTACAGAATTGCCAGTCAGGTGGAGGTTGGTTTTTAACAATAAAAAATATGCCTAAAGCACACACACTTTAACAGTAGTCTTGGGGCTCAGGGGAGCAGTGAAACTTTTGTATATACTATGTATAAAAGAAGTAAAGGGAAAAGATAAAAGTTACTACAACCGCTAACCTTTGAACGGCTGATTGGGAATCTTTCCATTTGATGTATAATACTGACCCCAAATTGTTCCTTGCATGTTTTCAGCTGCTGCAACTGAAGATTTAAGATCCAAAGCAAAATGAAAAGCTATTTTCTACTCTTTGCTACCTACTGTCTGCCTACCGCTTTTGCCAACTGATGCAGCAGCGTTTACTATCTCACACTTCTTATTCAGGACCGACTTAGTTATCATAGGTGTTAAGGAAAAAAAGAGAAATTCAGAGGAGGAGAGGTGCGTATGGAAGTGTTACACTCCTCGTGGAGCAGATACCGTAGCATTGTGTAAGCTTACTCCTCTTTCAACATAAAATAAAGTATTTCTATCCCAACCATGTCTTTCACTTGATTACCCAAAGTACTTTCTCCATGACAGCCAACAGAGGAGGCTAATACAGCAATCAGAAAAACTGGTTATTTATCCTGAGCACCAGTGGAATTTACTTTTCCATGGTAACGTCCGTGTGACTGCACTGAGGCAAGCCAGCAATTTAAGGGAAATAAAGCTGAATAAATTATTATAAATGAAGTGCATACGTTTTACAAGGTTTAAGATGTATGGCCGTCGTCTTAATCCCCTCGTGTTGTTTTTTTTTGCAGTCATTTTCTCTGCACTTGTGGTCTGGACCTAACTTCTGTTTCTTGTCAAGTCTCACGCTCTGTTTGCAGGGATCTGCTCTCCTTTGAGAAGCTTCCCGGCTCCCGCTCTTCACGTGCTGAGGGAAGGGATGTAATCAGAAGCGGCGTAAGTAAAAGGAGGAGCTGTGCTGCAGATCTTCCCAAGACCGACCCCGGCAGTTAGTGGTGGGCACTGAGGGGGATGAGAGATGAGAGAGAGCCACTGAGAGGCGGCTGCTTTCCTTCAGGGTTTGCTGTTTCTCTGTCCCCTGACCTGCAGGATGTGTTGGCTAGGAGCTCGCTACCTACCAGCAGGTACAATCCCTCCTTAGCATTCAGTGAGGCCGCTGTCGAAAGAAATCTCTCTTGGAGGAGCTCCCTTTACTCACTCACTTTCCAGAAGACAGACAAAATGTCCAAAAAAGTTTTGTTTTTTTATTAAACCTCGTAGTACAAACCTGGAAAGTAAACAAAAAACTGGCAATAAACAACATGAAGTCTTTCCTTACAAGGAAAGAGAGCAGAGCAGCGCTAATAAATTAAATGTCAAACTGTAAGCCATAGTCAGAAGTTTACTGTCAAGAGGGAAAAAGTACACAGCAAGGCCATAAAAACCAGACAACCACATTTGAAAACACTTGACTCTGTTTATGTTATTGTTAAATATTCCAAAACAGTTCAGTCTTCTGCAACAACAACCAACAAATCGTAGTATAGGACTTTCCTGACAGTCACCACTGGCAAGCTCAGTGCAATATGGGTAGCTACGGTATCGTTGAATTCAATTACGAAACAAAACAGTTTGTGAAAACATTTTCCCTTTTTTATTCCACACATACTGTACACACAACCAGAAAAGGGCAACAGCTACTCCATTATTATTTTTTGTTGTTGTTCAGTGATGTAAGCAGCACTTATAAATGTTACAAGAAAAACCCTGTAAGCATCCAATCCAACCGATGAAGAAAGTGAAACGTAAGGCTTTTCTTCATCTCGTCTCCTCGCCGCCCCTCCCCCCACCCCAAGAAAAGGCTCAAGTATTTAAAAAAATTTACAGGCATATGTACAAAAGGTGTGATTTTTTTTTGTTACAACATGAAGAGAAAAAAGAGACAAGATGAAAGCAAATGCATTTTCACATTCAAAAGAAATACGCAGACCTGCTAGTGGCTCTAAACGTGATCGCATCATGAAACGAATCCGAAACAAAAATTAATGCTCGACGGTGTCAAGGTGTGAAACACAGCAGTGGAATGGAAATGGAATGTTAAAAAGATTGCACGTCTATGACAAAAGAAGCACTTATGGCTTCAATACTTTTTTTTTTCTTTTTCTTTTCTTTTTTTTTTTTTTTTTTTTTAAAGGATGCTATTGAAGGGTTTTTGATAAAGTAGCCAACAGCACCAAAAAATAACAGAATGGATTTCCTAATGAAATCAGGCACAGTTTTCCCTCACGTGACTCCTCAAGGCAGGCAGTCTTTTTTCCTCCTTATTTATTTTTTTTTATTTTTTTTATTATTTTTTTAATTATTTATTTTTCCCCTCAAAACAGATGCATAGTGATGTGCTGGTAAAAGAGAACATACTCCAACTCTCCCCCTTTTGCCTACAGTTAGGAAACAAAGTCCATCTTCAGCTGCCATAACCTCCCAAAGAAAGTGTGTATTCTCCAATTTAAAAAATTACAAAACTCCGCTTGCTGTGACAGAATAAAAGACAGCCAAAGTAAAGCAATTTCTTTCAAGTTTTTTTTTTCTTTTTTTTTTTTTTGTCTCCCATCCCTTTTTCGCTCTAGAAAAATCTGCTCACATGACTGGAGAACAAATTAGAAAACACATCCAACTTTAACCTAGTCAAAAAAAAATGGGTTAAAAGCCTTTTTTCACAGTTACCAAAAAGGCTCTTTATTTTCTCAGCCATGGGGACAATACAAATTTAATATTTATCAGCCCCTCTCGCCGCTTTTAAAACAGTGAACGTACGGCAGTTTAAAAAAATCAGACTGCTGTATCTATCTATCCTAAGTACAAAAAAAAAAAAAAAAAATTCAACAGTTTAATGCTAAAACAAAATTAGTTCTCTAAAACCAGAAGAAAATCTTCTTTAGAGCTAGTGCAAAGACAGCTTGTATTCTACAGCAAGTACTCCAAACTATGGTATAATAATTACAAAAAATATATATAAATTGACAAAATGAGAGTGTTGGCATCTTCAGGATTAACTTGAAGCACTTTTGGATGAACTGGAGGATGAAAGCCTGGATGATGGCACGTCGACTGTCGCTCTCTTCCGAGGTCCTCTTTTTGGTGTGGGCTTGCTGATACAGTTCTCAATGCTGCCATTTTTACCAGATACTTTTCCACAGATTTGATTGACCAGACTGATTATTTGTTCCTGTTCAGGAAGTGGGAAAACAAGACACAAGTGAGCATCCTTCCTTTTTCTGGGTGCTTCTGTTAGAGTGGTGTAGCGCCGTCCTTTGGCTGATGGAACTGAAGCAGAGGGAAATAGCTGCTGCCTTGCTAACTAACTGCACAGCAGCCCACACAGCCACGTTACTATTTCACAGGTGGGCTTTGGCTAAGAAGCACTGCATAGTACCTAGAGCGGTGCCCCTGCTGTAGTTTTCGTGGCTCTGAATATAAAATCAGTGATGGGTGGCAGGACTGCACCGGGCTGAGCTCTGGGCTGCACAGATCCAGCTCAGCAGAGCCAAAACTTTGCTGCAGGTGCAATTTAAAACCACTGCTGAACAAAGTAGTAAATGCCATGAACATAAATCTGCAAGTGACAATGCTTGCTATCTGCTCTTCACTGAATATCTATTTAAAACTTCGGAAGTCCTGCTTTTCCCTATCGAGATTGTTGTCATTTGTTACAGGATGCTATTTTCCTTTACTGCTTTTTAGGATCTCTGCATTCCCCAAGTGCTCCAGACCAGTGCTTGGTGCCACACAGGGCAAAGGGCTACAGGTTCGTGGCACTGCAGTAAGAATGAGACAGGAGTCCAAGAACAGCACAGCACAGTGCTTGTGCTGCATCACCTCTTCTGCTCTCACTGCAGTCAGTGGTCCAGTGAAGTCTGGAGCAGGGGGGACGGTCCCCTCCTGGCAGGAATCTTAAGAAGTTGGTTGTGAGCAAAGAGCAGCTAACAGTTAAATAGGTTTAACAGATGGTATATGACGTGCAGGCTCTTTCCCTATTCACAGTTCTCAAAAAATTATGTAACATCCACCAGGCATACACTGAGTATCCTTCAGAAGTGCAGAAATTGAGTTTTCATTTGGGGAAGAAATATTGTCCAGTAATGAAGGAGAGATTTTTCCTTTCCCACCCGAGCCCCAGTTTCCTACTTTGTAATTATAAAACCAGTCATTACTTTATGTGGCTGATTAAGAGTGGCTCTGAAAACCTCAACAGAGTTATCAGTTCTGTGAAGACCTGGGATGTAAGAGCCTAAATAAGCTCAAGAATTAGAGAAATACATTTAAATTTCCAAGGAGTCTCCTGGTGCTTCTCACTGTATATACCATGTTACAAAGCCAGTTTCCCTGTTGCCTGGACATCCTAAATTGTGCGTGTTTATAGCTGCAGCACCTGATAGCGCAATGGAGCCCACAATGAAAATCAAAGCCAGCCAGAATGGCACAACTTCTCCAAACTTTTTTTTCCCCTCTGGACCTATGTGCGCATCAGAAGCTGCTGAGATATCCGCCTCAGAGCTGCTTGTATCAGCACTGCTCTCAAAGAGCCTATTCTGTAAATTCTCCCAGTGTGTCCCTACCCATGGCTCAGGCTAACAAACAGCCCCTCCTCTGTCCATCCCACCCCCAAACACAGTTTTTCCACAGATGGTGCTAAGCGGGCATGTAAGGAGCACTGTTTAACTGTACCGCAATGCAGCACTAGCCTGGAATCCAGGCACAGTCCTAAATCACCGCCGTGAGTTCTGTGCTCATTATCTGTCTGCACACTGACCCCCAGCCATTACCAGGCCTCTCATCTAACAAGTACTCTGTGAGCTCACTTCAAACAGCAGCAGAAAAGCTGTGACGACTGCACAAACCTCATCATAGCGGTACATCATTTTCAGTCCCCGACAAGACTTCTGTTTCTCCACGTGCCGCAGGGCACACTCCAAGCAGAAGACAACGTTTTCGTTCTCCTGTACAACCTACCAAAATACGAACAGGTGGGGGAAATGCAGTGAGCTCCAAGCTGAAGCCGGGTTATGCCCACAGTCTTTTCCGTTTAGAGGTATCATTATACCTGTATATCATTATAAATCAGCAAAGAGGGGGAGTAAACCAGATGCACACACACTGTGGAATGAGTGCTAATGCTGGCAAATACTTTCCAATTAAAAAACAATAGCAATGAAGGATAAATCTAATTAATGTTGCACATATAAAGTCTTACTGATATCTAACGTGTGTCCTACAATCTTGAAAGCAGCAGTTTCACATCACTTTAAATTTTGCCCTGAGTCCAAACAAAGCCAGCAATGTGGCCACAGGACCCCCAGCTGCTGTCTGAGCCAGCAGAGGTCACACTCAGCTGCTGGCTGCCACACTTACAAGTTCAGCCTGGAAGTGAACTGGTTGCCTTTCTGTCCCTTACTGCTGTTATGAATGACAAAGTAAAATCATTTCCTTGATTACATTTACATGACTTCACCGTCTCCACAGCAAGCTGATCAGGGTCAGAGTTTATGGTTGGTTCAGGTTCTTTTGTTTTTTTTACAACTCGTTACTTCAAACTAGTGCTGCTTAAAGTAAGTGCGTGCCTTCGCTGCTCTAAACAGCGCATTCTGTCCCAGGGAGAGAAACAGCTACATCTCATCATTTAACATCACATTTCCATTAAAAAGTAATATTTATGTTGGAAGAAACCCAAAGATTACAGGAAAAAAAGGACTGAATATGGAGACGCTGTATCATATTTATTTAAACGTTTGGCATTAGATGGTGCAGAGAGCTGCAGGAAGGGCTTTTTGTGTTTATAATGGAATTGCCATATTTCTGATTGTTCTGCATACAGCTAAGAACCTGACAACTGCCACAGTGGCCAGCACACCTTTACAAGCAGTAGGCAGCTGCTTCTGACAAAGTTATGTTTGTGACTTTCTGTTTTCAGACAGAGGCTGTCAAACAGCATCTCAGCTCAATGAGTAGTGGACATACGGGGCAACCAGCAGCATGGGCTGCGTGCCTGTGGCTCAGGGTATACGTTCTTGTTGCTTGCTCATCCTGGGAAGTGTTGTGCTATGACTTACTGCTACTGGCAGCCTACAGATACCTTCATTACCTCTTTGTGCAGTGCAGACACACTTGTGGGTGTCTGAAAGTGGCTCAGACGGCTCCTTCAGTCCTTCCTTCTTTACAGGGGGAGCTAGCTGATGCTAACCCCTGTGTTCTGTCACTAAGGTGACACAAACCACCTTTGGCAGCCTATGTGATGTGCCTGAGATGACCCCGGAGTCATGCATTTTCTCTCCAATGCTTACAGTTTGTTGCAGTGTGTTGTAAACAGAACAGAGGCCACGGTACCACAGCAGCGGCTCAGGATTGTACTCACCATGGACAGATAGCACAGGTGCTGACAAATCTGACATCTTCTCTCTGACGTTTCTAACTGCAACCACTTTCGAGGCTTTTTCTTTCCATCCATCGCCGTGCTGCTGCTGTCGTGGCTGCCGTAGCGCGCCGAGGAGTGGAGACCTGCCTCGTAAAGCTGCCGCCGCTGCCTCAGCTCCGTGTCCCTGTGAACATCGGATGCAGTCAGAAACCAGTAGTTCCTCACAGCACCACAAAGCCAACCACAGTCACCCTTTTACCACCATCGTCGCTGAAATCGTAACTGCGCACAGCAAAGCCCTGAGTGTTGCTGGAGGTTGGTGCCATACCCTACGCATGCTGAGAGCCAGCCAGCACCACAGGAATGCTGCCTAACTGCAAAAGGTGACCACTGTATCAAGCCAGTGGTTCTCAAACTGCTCCACAAAGCACTGGGGGCTGCCGAGTACTTCCTCGAGGTCGGTGGGTGCCCGGGGCGCGTGGAGAGCTGAGCCGTGTGGCTGACAACATGGCTGCCTTTCCTGAAGTTGCCAAAAGCCACCTTGAGGAGGAGGAGCCGTTGCCCCCAGGAGTAACACGGCCACCTTCAGCAGGAGGCCAGAGAACCAAGGATCTGCTGCCAGGAGGTGCTTCAGGCAGGAAAGGGGGAGCAGGGCAAGCGGCTGTGCCAAAAGACGAAGACCTTGCTGCATACCCAGGGGAAAAAAGAAGGAGATATCAACTAAGGACAACCACTGAGCCCTCAGGCCGCCCTCCACCCGCTGTGTGTGCAAGGTGGCCAGCGCGTCCTGCACAGAACTGTACAGCATTGCGGGAGCAGGTCGGGCCGCAGCAGCGTGGAGTGAGCTGAGCAGATGGAAGGGGAGAATAGAGACGCTCCCCACCAGACACAGCCGAAGATGGGTGGAGAGCCATGCTAAGCAAATGGCACGGCAGGTCAGGAGAGGAGGCAGCGAGACACACAACAAACAAGCAAAACAGAACAGAGGAAAAAAATATATATGGTGCATTGTTCCGCTTTGGTTGTGCTTTTCAGGTTTGGGGTTTTGTTTTACATAAGCAGCCATGGGAAGGATTGATATTCTCCAGAGAATTCCAACCTCAGTATAAGAACAAGTTTGAGAACCACTCTGATAGAGGTCGATGTGATCTCTTACAGCGAGCACCAACATCTCTGTTTCACCTTTCACACTTGCAGACTTTTCCTCTTCAAGGAAAAAAAGTGCGCATGGAAGTGATTATTCCTGCAGGGGAACCAGCTGCAGGTAAAGCAGTCAGCACACCTGGGAGGGGGAGTCAGCACACCTCTTTGTATTTCTTTCTGAACACTAAAACAACACATGGGCTGTATTCCCCTTCAATATGTCACTGGAAACTTTCCAAATGAACATGCTAGTTAGTTAAATACAGTTTGTAGATTCCATTCATCAAAACTTTCTTGGCATCTCGAGTACCAGTTGTCACAAACTTGAAAGATAGGTAGCAACTACATGGTGGGGAACAAAAGAGAAGAACATTACACAGGAAGCCAGGCAACATCATATTTTCTATTTTACCTATCTTAAGAGAAACCCTAAACATGTTTCCTTAATCACTGTGGAGAGAAAAAGGAACGTGAAGCTTTTGTTCTTAAGTGTTCAAATGCATATAAGCTGCTCACTGACTGGTTTAAGAAAAAAAACATCTCTGCACACAAAGTACATTCTACAACTTCAGTATACAATCTTGACGCTGAAGACAAGGGTTCCTGCTGCAAAACCCACACCACTGGCATGGATTGACAGTGGCTACCGATGCCAAGAGGTTAAAAACAAAGTGGTACTTAACTTCTTGGCACCACGTAGCCCACATAACACATCAGGAAATCTTGACTCTCAGCACCAAGGATCAACAAAATAAAAACCCAAGCTAATCCGTGCTTTAATTCTTTGACGGTGCCAGAAGTATGGAATTCTTAGAGTAAGACATCCTAACCACGGGCACCCTCACATCAGCCAAGGAAATTGCTTCTTCCCCATGTGGCTGTCTTCAAATAGATTGGCTTGGTTAAGTAGGTGCGAGATATGTGCCTAAAATGGTTACTTACATTATCCACCTCTGGAGTCTGTCAATGAAAAGAAAATAGGTACAACAGGCCCCGATTCGTTACCTGAGCTCTCCAAGAAGTGATGATATCGTACTCAGAGTCGGTCCATTTTCCTTTTTTGCTTCTGCTGTTGCAATCTGATAAAGCAACTTTTCCATTGAAAATGGTTTGGCTATACGTCGTCTCTTCATTTCCTGAAACAGAAAGTTCCAGATTAGTTCTTCAGCAAATTTGAAAACAAAAAGTTATCCAGGATTAATCCAGCGTAACAAAAAGTAGCCTTCTAAAAGTACAAAAAGTAAAAGTTTTCTGTAGCCCAAGTGAAGCGAAACGTTTATGCTCCTAACTGAAAGCAAGCTCACAACCAACACAGCACTGAAATAAATGCTAGTTATAAGTCAGACCTTTCAGTGGAAATGCTTTGCCGAATTGGATCACTTCTTTCTGTTGGAAGGACTGAGAGAAAAGATTTTCTGCACATGCTTTAAAGTGAACCAATGCCACAGAATAAACCTAACACTTAAACCAAAAGCGTACAATGCACTACCGCTACTCAGCAATTGAGTTAAGATCTCTTCTGACCTGCTAGAGGCACAAGACTGTCATCACTCTTCATCTTGAGAGCACAGGACACCACAGGTGGTTAAGAAATACAAACAGCCATAGAACAGCCAGATGCCAAGGAAAGGAGACAAGTGGCAGAAGAGGGAGCTTCACTTCTGTTGAGTTCTGCCTTGTACCGACTATTCTTTGCAGAAGCTGCAAGTTTGGTCTTTCGTTCCCATCAAAACGAACTAAGTGAGTTTGGTAGCTTCAGCCCTTCTTGTATTTCTTATGTAGGTAAATGATTTGATTTACTCTGCAACTGGAAGAAGCCTGAAGTTTCCCTCTGTCTGAAGAGGCATACATTGTTTTACACAGCCTGAGAATCTTCAAATCACACTAATGCTGGAATGTCATGTGGAGGTGCCATTTTGTTACTAGTTAAGCATCTACTCATCACAAACAGAAAAGATTCATCTTCAACCTCAAACTTTTAACCCTGTTTTAATCCTCTCACATGCTCTTGCATTTCTTTCATCAGAACCAATGCACCATTTTATAACAGCACAGACCGCATGCACTGCAATGATAACGAGATCTATCCTAAGATGAATAAATAACCTTTGCTGACACAAAAGCATCCAAAGGATGTTCACAGGTAAGAGAAGTGTTCTTCACAATCTATTTACTCTCTTTGGCAGAGCTAGGTTGGGGTTGGAGCAGCTGCACTTTTGGGAGCTGCAGTTTTGTTGTGTGTTGGATTTGCTTTGTACATTGCGCGGGGCTGCTCAAGAACAGACACCAAAAGAGCAGATCACCACAGCAAGGGAATGTATTGCTGTGCAGTACTGCTGTGGTGCACGGCTGCTGGCTGGCAGTTCAGGGACCTGAGCCACACACATCTGTGTGTGTTGTGACACAACTCACTGCATCTGTGCCTTTATCTGAATTCCTGAATCCATGTACAGTACAGTACTGAAATACATGGATAAGTATTTTAAAACAGAGTTCTGCTTGGTCTTGACCTGCTGCCTAATCATTTACTTTAATTACATTATTTAATATTATGAGACGCTGAACATTCACATAATCACAGTCATCTCCCCGCTACTTTATATTTGGTCTTGCTCTCATCTGCTTCTCTTGATCATCAGTTTTCCATCTCTTCATCTAACACAGGGACTAATTTAAACTGTAATCAGCTGTACTTTTTCCAGTTCCATTCTCTTCTTTCTGCAATTAGTGATTCAGAATTGTGTGGTATTCAAGTCATGGCCAGGCCAAGAGTGAGTTTATGCAGTGGCAGAGCAATGTTTCTGCTCTGTTTTCTACTCTGCTCCTATAATTCTTAACATGTAGGGGTTTTTTTAAGCTTCTCTGGAGCACTGTGCCAACAGTTACGCAGGAAGCCAAAAATCTTTTTCCTCAGTACAAGAGTTTGTTCAGAGCCCATCACTGTGTCTGTCAAACTAGGATTATTTTCTTACTCCCATGTAATTAATATAAAATTTACCAGCGCTGAATTTCATCTACCGTTTTTGCGCTCAGACCACTCAGTCTCACGAAATCTCTCTGTAACACCCCACTGCTTTAATTTTTGCTGTCAGAGTAATGTGAACGTCCTCAGTATAAAAGATCAGTTTTGCTTTGCACTTCCTTTTCTAGCTTAGCTATGAATGTGTTGAACTATCCTGTTTTTTCTGAAGGACACAGTAAGAACCTTCCCTGCTCAACAAGATCTGATCATGTGTCCCCATCCTCTGCTTACCCGTCCATCAGTTTGTTTTTTGTGTGACAGGTTAGTTTCTTTTAAAGCCTTTTCTGAGGAACCTTACCAACAATCTTGAAGGAACACTAGCAGATTCTGTCAACTGGATCTCTTTTGTCCATACATCCTTCAAAAAGTTTCAAGGCCTGGAGGGCATGAACTCTCTACAAAAGCTGCATTTGATTGCCCCTTTCTCATTCTTTTATGTATTTCTTTTCCTTTTGCCTTTAGCAAGTTGTTCTTTAGAATCTCTTTTTGGCCTGCATTAGTCTGTGTTTACATTCATCCTCCTAGAGCTCTGGGTGGGCGAGCACTTGTGTTATTTGCATTTTGAACTTCTGCACACAAAAGAGAGGATTTTTTTTGTCTTATTTCAAACGGACTCCTTTCTCACAGTGTATAGCCATGCCAAGTTTAGTGGGGGGGTTGACCTTTGAAACCATTTTTGCTAGGCAATGTGCATATGTTGTGCTGTGACCCTCTAATAGAGCATCTTAAAGCAATTTCTATGCTGCACGCAAACACTTGATCCTTCTTGCTGCATTCTCAATTTAACAAGCTTCCTTGAGTTTATGCAAGGCTGTCTTTTGAAATGAAACACCACAGTAGTGGATATTTTAGTTTTTACTGTTCTCTCAAGCTTTGTAATGTCTGCTCACCATCACAGAGCAGCTCTCTGATAGAGCTATTCTGAACCACCAAAGGTTTGTCCAGCATTGCTGGGAAATGGGAGGGCAGCTTCTCCTCACAGGCATTTCCTGACTAGGTGCTCCTTGAAGCCACTTCAGTTCTGGTATCTCACACCAAACATGACCACCATTATCTAGCTGGGGAGGGACACCAGCACCTCCATTATCACTGTGCTTCCTGTTCCATCTCCCTTTGTATGACACACTCTGTGTCTGTGCTACTGAGCACTACAAAGCAGGAGGAGTGGATGTGCAGAGCAGTATGACCAATGCTAAGGACCCCGAAACCCAGAGGATGTGCCTGGAAAGCCTGATGTTCTGACTTCAGAGCAGTCGAGCCAAGTCCTGAGGCCATACCACTGTTACTGCTGGACACCAAGTGCACTTCTGGAGTGCCTCCTCCATTACTGCTTCTTCTGAAGGCAACCTCGTCTGCTCAGGCTAAGCCAGCTCTGTGACAAAAATCAAGGATTGATAATTGTGTGGTGTTTTAAAAACACAAACCTAACCGAAACTAAAAGCTCGGAGGGAAACACGTGAAGGCCCTGCCAGTATGTGGTTGGACATCCAGGAGCACAGTGTTCTGGACTGGAAGATCAGTGCTCAGAAGTTATATCCCTTATGACAGTTACACCCATCTGACTTGACTGTAAGCTCCATCTTGTTTAACAGCCACACTGCTCCAATAGGATGACTAGCTCCATCTCCTATGCACTTCTTGTTTTACACTACCTGCAAAGTCTCTTCTTTCCACCAAGTTTGTGGCAGGCCCTGTGCTACCAAAGTCCTCCTCAAAAGCTCCACATCCCAAGTCATTTCCATGCCTCCAGACAAGTGGGCATTTATTTAGTCCAACTTTCTGTTTTCCTGTTTCCTAAGTGAATTTTACTGACTTTGCAAAGTGCCTTATTTGAAGTTATCCCTTTGCAATTTAAAAAACAAACTCTTCCATACCCTTAAGCTTTCTCCTTAGTTTAAAATCTCAAAAGCTCTTTGGGTGCTTTTCCAAAGCCAGCAACCTGGTTTGACATTTGGTGCCAATCAACCTTTGGTGAAACCTGTCTGTTCCTTTACACGAGGCTTTATACAATGTCCCTTTACCCAACGATTATCCCAAGGCCTTATGAACTGGAATCAATGCAATTTCAGATGCAGAATTTCATTTTTGCATATATTAAAGGAGATTGAGCGGTCATTCAATACATGAAGTGAAACAACATTGTTTAGTTATATAAAGAGTCACTATAAAAATCAAGTCACAGTATCACAGAGGGAAAACAAGGTTAATATATCAAGCAGCTAAAAACTGTCAATATTGCTGTCCAGAACTGAAAGACAGTAGGGTGCAGTGGTTTGTCAGAGTTCATTATCAGTCCAAAAGGGGAATCTTGCTCATTACACAGAACTTTTCATAATCTCTGAAAAGCGTAATCCCGGTCAGCTTTTGAAAATGGCCAAAGTGCCTTTGACAAAGGCAGAACTTCCAAAGGAAGAATTTCCAAAAGTTAAGAGAGTTGAGAATATAGGAGAGTTTGAAGAAAGATGAGGAGGAAAAGAAAGACGGAAAAGAGCAATGTCGTAGGTGTTTCCAGAGTTATTTTGATATAAACACACATCTGTGGTTCTTGTAAAGTTTGTAAGAGCTGTGACTTCAATTTCCAATTTTCAATTTCATAGATTAGCATCTGCTGGATTTTCAGTCATATCATATCTACCCAGTGCAAAGCTCTTAAAAATTAATCAAAATAAACTGTTCTTCAGAATCTGAGGCACCAGGAAGAGCTTTTTAATTGCTGCATAGTGGTTTCTGTCTCACAAGAGTAGCATTTTCACAATATCAAACAAGTACTCAGTACAGCAATAAATACAGTATATGAAGATAATATAATAGTATACCTTCAGACATAAAAGGTTAGTTCAGGATTCTCATTCCTTACCTACACACATATACAATTCCCACCTTCCCCCAAAATAAATCTGTAGTAAAATAACTTTTATTTCAAAGTAAGTTAATATACAGTTAGTATAGCCAGGCTGGAAGAAATCCATTAACTCTAAAGAACCAAAACCTAGGTGTGGGCATATTATATTTAATTACTTTCTAACCACTTGGTCTGAAGCTGTAAATAGTAATTTACTATTGGCTTAGCTGGAAAACAGGATCAAAATAGCATCTGTAAGCCACAGTGTATCTGAGGAGGTCGGGCACACGATTAACTGCATACATTGTTTGTCCCAGGACACAGAAACTTAGCAAAAGAAACCAACTGCTGGGCAGTTCAGCTGTTTGATTCTGCAGTTAACCTCAGTTAGTTGTGTGAAAAAGGGACTGGAAGTTTTATATACAGCTTGGTATCAGATGGGCTTGGTCAGTGAACCTAAGAACTTTCAAGTCGATTAAAATTGAAATTGTCCTGATCAACAGCTTTTCCTGAATAAAGGGGGCAGAGAAAGACAAGCAATACAGCTATGAGTGTTAACTGACTCTGCCTACCATAAAAGCTAATCAGCACAGTTATCCAGATACTTGCACCTGAGATTCTAATGGTTCTAGAAAACATCACCTAAAAAACGTAGTAAGCATCATACAATACATTATCAATAGCTCTGACGGGATTTTTGAAAAGCTTCCTTGCAAACAGGTCTGCAGGCATAACAATCCTCTGGTTTTTTGAAATATACAGAGTTTCTGGTTAGCAATTATCAACTCACTCGCTTTTCTGCAAACACTGTATCTGTATCATCATATGCCTTGCAGGGTGTTGTTGTGGGTTTTTTTTTCCTTTTTTTTATTTAACACTCCACAAAAATAGACATAGTTGCACTAGTATCAACACTATCTGTCCTGGAATGTCTGTTCTGCTGTTGTTTTAGATGGCAGGGTGCTGAATCCATTTTAACTCCCTTTCTCAACTTACCTTGGCTGTTTTAAAACCCATACTTGTCCACTGGGTGGTAGCAAAGTGCACTGTTTCAGAAACACTATAGCCACAACACACTTTAGACACAAAGGATCCAGGAAAACAGACAACAAACTGCCCGCTCTGCTGTACAGTACGGTGCACCCTGATCCCCTCCTTACACAAGATTTCTGGGGAGATCTGGAAAGACATAAAAGCAATGAACAAATAAAAGTCAGAAGTTTGCCGGACAGTTTAATCTCTTCCTTTCCTGGCACTGCCACATGTTACTTGCTTTGGAGAAAAAGCTGCTACCAGCTCTGCTCAGTTTCCTTTCTCTCTTCCCTTCTACGCATACAGAAATTCAAGTTATCTGGAGTAAGAATTACCTGTGTCTCTTCTGAAACCAACAGTTTAAACTTTCACTTTTGCCAAAGAACCACAAAACACGCTGACCCAAAACCACGCTGTCTGTAAAAAGTAACGCAGGCCGTTTGTTTCTCTGTCTAGAACTTTTCAGACAGACTTGTCATTGGATCCATCTTGTTTTTACACTTCTGTTAGAGATATTCACAAGGACAGCCAAGGAATTTGTTGTGGGCTCCCAGATTTATTCTTAAATGCACTAAATGGAAATTACAGTCTATAAAATGAACAGGGGAGCCAAAAAAAGATTACTTTGAAATCCTTCAAAGTATTTGGCTTCTCACATCCGTGTCTGTTGCCGTAAAATGTCAGTCATGACAGATGAGTTGATTACAAAGCACTCACTTTGTGAACTTAAATACATCACAGCCAACATTTAAGTGGACATTTACAGCTCTGTCATGTTTGTTTTTTCTTTCAATGTTGTAACACATGAGCCTTATTAAAAAAAAAGAAAAATGCCAGTATGAAGTGTCCAGATTTTCACAACAGCATCAGTGTAATGTAAAGAGAAAAAAAGAAGTCTGAACACCGGTCTTCTATTACCCTTGGATTCTCAACTGGGAATATCTCCTCCCAGTGTTAACCTACCATTACATTACTTTCAAGCATTTCCAGCCCTGGAGTGCCATTGGCTTGCAGCAGGGTATGTACCACATCATCAAGTTTGTTCTCCTCCGCAGCAGGAATGCAATACCTGTTGTTTTGTCAGAGGAAAAGAGAGATTTAGTGTGGAATAAATAACAGTCCCCAGTAACGGGCAATGTATACCAGGACATTGATTAAAAGAAAGAAATTAAACACAGGCAAACAGATC
>JAPSGF010000030.1:5123292-5163292 GCA_035772895.1 Perdix hodgsoniae | reverse complement strand
TTCAGGTTGGATATTAGGAAAAATTCAGTCTCGGAAGGAGAAGCATTGGAATCATTGGTCAAGCATTGGAACGAGCTGCCCAGAGAAGTGGAGGAATCACCATCCCTGGATGGTGTTCATGAAACGTGTAAATGTGGCACTGAGGGATGTGGTTTAGGGTATGGTGGGGATGGATTGACAGTTGGACTAGATGAGCTTAGAGTTCTCTTTCAACCTCAACAATTCTGTGATTGTAAATATTTAAAAGTATTGGTGGATTGTGAAGACAGGAATTAAATTCCCTGGCTCCTGTGCTTCATTGCAAAATACACTAATAATTCTCTCTCTCAGTTCAATACCTTTGTTAAAAACTTTAAAAAGAGATTGAAGGGAAGAATCACTATCATACCTACACATAATAAATTATTTTTCTCCCATACCAGATTATCTACAGCTAATGGTAGTTTCTGAACACCAACTATGATGAACCTCTACACTGAATCTCCACACCAGAAAACATATACCACCCCTTGTGCTGGTCTCACCTCTACTTCAGCTACTGTAGGCTCCTTCGTGAAGCACATGTTCATGATGTTTCTTGCTGTTCGGTAGAAGGTTGTTAAAGAAACAGACCTACCCTGTGGAAAAAGAAAATAAAATTAGAAGTGAAAGTAAGGAGGTGTCTCCATTGCCCCTGGCCTCACTCTTTTCCTCCCTGGCCTCACTCATTTCCTTACATGCTAAATTTCTCATCACAAAAGAGGAAACTATCTTCAGGAAGCACGTGCTATTTTCTTACTCGATTTCTCAAAACTTAGAGAAGTTTCACCACATTCAATGACATTTCATCTGTCAATGTTGTCAAACCAACCCTTTAAAAGACCAACTGAGCATTCACAGAAAGCCACGTGCACTGCTTCATCCAGCACAGCGTTCTTCGTTTGAAAACTACAGCAGCTGGACGTGTGACCTCGCAGTCTGTAACACCTTGCAAATGAACCAGTACCCAGCCCTACCTGAATTTCAGACTCAGGTCCCAAGGGCTGTGTGGCTATGCTCTTGACACAGAGAGAAATGGACAAAAACAATTTAGAAGATAAACAGTAATGTTCAGCATTAAACCAGTACCGTATGACACAGAAGAGGGGTGACAAAAAATAAGAGTTTACTGAGATTACGGTCATCACCTGAATGCAAAAAACTAGGCATATGAAAGTAGCACAACTGCAAGGAACTGCTCATTACAAGGCTGAAAAAAGTAAAATACAGTAAAACTGCCAAACCAGTGCATCTTTCTCGGCACTGCTGCAGGACACCAACTACATGAGAAGAGGATATGACTCGGTTTGCTGTCTGAGCTACATCTAACTTCCTGGGTACCTGCTCTTGTGTATCTATAATAGCTGCGGCTCTGGGAAGCATCCTCTACAGGCACTGAAGGCGGGAGCACCACAAGTGCCCAACACTAAATTGAGAACGACCACACAGCAGCCTATCTATCACTCTGCTCAGCTCCTACAGCTGTAACATTGTCACTTTTTTAATTGATCGCAATGCAATCAGCTGTAACAAAAGTTTATGAAATGCCCACGTCCTGGGGCCCTTCAATTCCCATAAACTTGGATGCTCTGTCATACAATGAGCAATTTCCTTCATCTTTTAATGCCCTCATGAATCAGTTACTGAGGCATCCTCTTAAAACAAAGGCTCTCATAAAATGCAGGGCCTGCACCAACAGTCGTCAAACTTGAGCACATACATCACGGCTCGCATGCTAACAAACACTGCAGCAGCTTTCTCTCGTCTTACAAAGAGGAGCAAGAATGAGGATTGATCTTCCAAGATAAAGCACGTCCTTCCTTTTTTTCTTCAGATTTGCAGCAAGCAAGAAGAGAAATTTCAACAGTTTAGCCCTTTCAAATCACATTTGCCAATTTTCCCCCAATCCAAATTAGAAGCTGTAAATGCCATGGCTGAGAGATTTCTTATTTCTTCTGGTTTTTTTTGGTTTTGTTTTGTTTTTTTAAATTGGAGGGATTTTACCACACTTTTCTAATGATTGTTCTGAAAAGAATTTAAAATGCTCCAGTGGAACATCTTGATCAGAACTCAAAATTAGGTCTTAAAAAGTAAAATATCCTTCAAAATGCCCCCCCCCCCAAAATGTTTTAACGGTTCATCAGCTGTCCTGGAAGCTTCAAGCTACCCAGCAGTCTCTGCTGCTGTGACAATATGACACACAATGACTTAAGGGACAAAATTTCCTCTTCTGATTTTTTTTCTTTTTTTCTTCTTGGGGTCTTCGTATCAACCTTGAGAATAAACCCATGGCACCATCAGCAAGACTGCATGAGAGGACAGCACTCCTTGGCTATGGTGTGGAAAGGAGAGGGAAGGCACAGAGAAGGATCCTACAGAGCTGCAAACCTTCAAGTTGTTAAAGGGACAGAAAAACGAGCTGATTTCACCATGGCTGTAGGTGACAATGAGAGACCTCTGTTAAGCAGAAGGTGAAGAGAATTCAGTGCGGGGTTTCTGGGCCAGTTCCCTGCAAGGGCTGATAAAACTGGCTTTGGCGATTTCTCCTGCTTGCCCATGCAACAGGTCTGCTGGAAAGCCTTCGGGTCGTCCTGTACAACAACCAGCACTCTGTTTTCAGTCAGCCCCACTACAGATTTTTAAATTGTTTTCAGAGCTCACGCTGGGGAAGAAGAGGATAGTGAAAATCTTGCAACAGATAGCTCTTTGATGACTGCAATTTGCTTTGTGTACTTACTGACAACAACACAGTCTCACAGTCGAGTAGAAAGCCCTACGTTTAGGGAGCAAAGAAAGCGAGCGCAGCAGCCCGCAGCATACATTTAAAAGCACAGCAGGCCTTACAGCCTGGAAAGGAGCAACACTGCAAATAATTTGGGAGTCCTGGCAGAAAATCAGCCAAACACAAAGGAGATTTACTCTAACCTTGACACGCGATACAATGGCAACTGCTCCTGGAAGACTGCACGTCTCTTTCTAAAAACGTATTCCAGCTCAAGCACATGCTGACTGCAAAAATCACTGTGCAAAGCCCTAAATTTATGACCTCTCCGTATATGGTCCAAGGTAGAGACTATGTGGTCTGAACTGGGCTACATCCATGTGATTCCGATATTCTAACACTCTATTGGCTTGGACATTTACAGAAGAGGAGTGGGTCTTTTGTTTGGTTTTAATGAGAATTAAAAACGTGCTTTAGAAAGAAACCGTTATAATCCCATCATCTGCTGAAACTGTAACACGAGGATGTGTTCTGTTAAAAAAGATTTAGGTTCTCTCAGAAACATAGCAGTAGGAAGGTAACACTCCCCTGTTCACACACACACACAGAAGGAAACCATCACTTCATGAAAAAAAGAATGGAGGATTAAAATGTGTGTTTTGTAAATTTCTGTATTGTACTCTCTGCTTAAATCCTTCAGCCAAACACCTTCTCAGCTTAAGTCTTATCAAACACCCCAGGTATGAACAATGCTCATTCCACAAGTCCTGAGAGTTACTCCAGTGGATCCAGATCATTGCATGATTTCTTCTATTTATACTTCCCTCCACCACACTGGAGGTGATTCATACAGCAGAGGCAGGAGAAGGTATATTGAATTTTTCATTTAACATTGTTAAGAACAGCATATTAAGCAGAGAAATGCCACTTCAGTATTCACAAATGCTGCTGTCATTAGATAAGCTTCTGTCCAATAGGAGCGCAGCAAAGAGATTGCTTTTCAGAGGTAGGATTGAGGACAGAGTTCCCAAACAAAAGAATTTTTGGCTGACAAATCATAATAGGCTGCAAAGAAACCTGTAGCAAGCTTTTAAAGCCCAAGTCATGAGCTCATGCAGTCTCTAAATAGCTTAACACTAAGCCACTTTGGGCTATCTGGCTTCATTTCCCAGTGATGGAAGCAAGATTGGGAAGGGAAGAACAGAGTATTCCTTTACTGGGCACTGACACTGAATGCTATATATCTCCCCGAGCTTGGCTTAACAGTTCAACGCAACTCACAACTGTACTGCAGGCTGCAGTGCCAAATACTGCTCAAGAGTCAGAGACTGCCAAATAAAATACAGCCAAAGAGTCAGCATTCTTTTGTAAATGGGTGTACTTGACATGTGGAGGACTAAGCACTCATGTGACTGTTAGTGCTGAGCAAAATTTGGCATCAGAGATGAAAACAGTGTTTGCATTTCAATTTGCCCTTTCTAAATGTAGTGCATTGCCAGCGACGCTATTTTTGATGTGGAGCATTACTACTACTACTACTATTACAAGAGACTCGCAAAGAAGCGAGATTGAGAAGGCAGAACATTGCTCTAAATGCCACTATAAAATGGAAACAAAAATTGTGTCTGCAAGGATAACTGGACAGAGCTATCCACGGAACCTCTCACAAGGAGACGAAGCGGGGAGCCTAGTGCAGCACGTCTTACAATGACAATAACACCTTCCAATATTCAGGCATGCCACAAGAACCAGGCAGATGAGAACAAAGCCAACAGACCATCCCAAGGCGACAGCCCACCACCTTCCCAAAACCTGGTGCAACCCAGATCGCAGCAAGGGCAATTCTGCACAACAGAATCAGCAGAGCTTGCCTCGTTACCTTGTATATACACTTGTGTAAGTCACTAAGAACTCCCTCCTCCTCTTCCTCCTCGTCATCCTTTGTGGTCTCCTTTTCCTGAGCGAAGAGCCGCCGCCTGCCCGTCTTCAGTGGGACGTCGACCTCTTTTAACTTGTTGCGGAAGCCATTT
This sequence comes from Perdix hodgsoniae, assembly GCA_035772895.1. Taxonomy (NCBI): domain Eukaryota; kingdom Metazoa; phylum Chordata; class Aves; order Galliformes; family Phasianidae; genus Perdix; species Perdix hodgsoniae. Next base: position 5,158,522 of record JAPSGF010000030.1, on the reverse strand, counting down.
TTGTGAACCACGCCGTTGATGAGTCCATTTTTGGGCTCAAACCGGGGCAAGGAATGGAACTTGTAGGCATTCTCCGAATGTCCCTCCAAAGGTCCTTTCCTCTTCTCCAAGATTTCTTTTTCCAGCAAGACCTCCTTCTCCAGTTTCTTGTGCTCCTCGGGGGAGAGGGAGTCGTAGGAGAGCAAGTACTGGCAGTAGGCTTCCTGCAGCTTGGCCAGCCTGTCCTGTGCAGTTTTGGGGATGCGTAGCATGTCTGCCAGTTTGTTCCATTTCTTGAGGTCAGTCACTTGCTGCATCCCCCCCATCTCGTTGATCAGCTGGACGAAGCAGGCCAGATCGAGCTCACAGCCTCCTGGGGTGCGCGTGTGCCAGGCAGCAGAGGGGGGAAAGGGAAACACAGGAGCTGGTTAGGAAACCTGTAGACCTCAAGCAGAAAGCATTCCTGCCAGTGGCACAGAGCCAGGCTGGGCACACATGAAACGTGCCATCTGTACAGCTCTGGTCATCTGGGCATGGCAGCAGGATGGTCCCCATCTTGTACACCTCCCACTCAAGACAGGCACACACCACTGTTTTGTTAACTTGACTGATTTGATGAATTATCATACTTTGCTATTTGCAATAGCATTCCCTAGGGCTAAATTTGCTCTTTCACACCATCTCTTTTCAGAGCAACCCCAGCCATCACCTGGCACGTGTCTTTCCTTTGTAATTATGCACTGGTAGAGAGACAAGAATTACCCAACTCATAAGTGCCCACACACTGCCACCCTCCCCTCATGTGCCACCAGTCCCACAGTTATTTCATATGGGGAAGAAGCAAAACAACTGTCAAGAAAGGTGCTGGCAACCAAAATGACACGTATCTGTCCCTTCTGGAGAGGAAATATCTGTTATCTCACGTCTGTGAAATACTTTGAATACAATAAGTATTTAAAAGAAGCACAACAACATCATCGCTGCAGGTAGAAAAAAGAAATAAAATCTCTTTTTAAAGCATTTTTCTTTTAAAGAGGGGAGGAGGAGGAGGGCTGGTGCCTGAAAGAAAGCTGGCAACTGCTACCATGTAAAAAGTTCCAGATGCATTCTCCCACTTTGAGGCCATCCATATTTCATATTCCATTATGGTTTTGTATGTTTTAAGATGACTAGCACATTTCACACTCCAGTCAAAAAATAAAAACAGAAGATTATACAAACTTCAGCATAAAAAGCAGCCAAATGGATGATGAACAATAAAAGAAGCATCATAAATACTCTCAAAGCATGGGAATGAATCATCAGCAGAATTAAGAAACTGGCCCAAGACAACCTACAACTCAATAGGACACCACTGAAGGGAAAAAAGAATTCATACAAAACTGGTGTCAACACTGCTGTCACATTGTCTCTCCTTCCCATTTTTTTTTCTTTGACTAAAGTATAAAATCATTACACCATAGCAGTTTCACAGCACTTAGAAATGCTATTATAAAACAGAAGTGCAAGAAGCAGCATTATGGTAAATATGTACTGTTGGCTGCACAGCTACAGCATCTTTAATGTCCAGCTTTATCATTTTGCTTGCTTATGCAAGCACTATTACTTTCTTCAAATCTCCCCGTGCTGTATCTCAATTGCTGATGCCAACTTTCAGTCTCCTTCACTTTCCCTCCCACACTCTTCTTCCTTCTGCCCTTCCCCCTCTTCCCACCACTTGCATCAATCCCCCATGTCTGCATGACATTGGTTGCAGGGGCTGCCTGCAAGTGGTGCCCACAGCACCGGACAAAGGTGAGAAAAGGGAGGAAGGTTTTTGGTTGTGGCCAGAACGAAAGGGGTGGCTTTGAGGAGTATGTGACAAAGCAACAAGGAAGCACATTTATCTTAGTGATAAAAAAAAGAAAAAAATTAAATTAAAAAAAAAATGTAATAGTCACAATGTTTAAGTTTTGGAGTAGGTCAATATCATTGGAAAAATAGGGTTTTTTTAAAAGGTTTTCTTTCTTTCCTCTTCAATCTTCCCTACAAAGTAACACTCAAGCTGGCCTCTATTACAGAAAGTACTTTTTTGGTCTAGTATTGTATATACACACAGTTCAAATACAGGGAAGGTATAATTTAAAATGGCTTTCCATCCCAATCATTTCAGCTGAACATATGAAGTTGAGTAACTCACTCCAAACTTTGCAAAAAGCATCTTTCAGGTTTTGTATAATGCATGTTCTGCAGTGCAACAAATTGTGCACACCTAGTTTAAGGTCCTAGTTTCAACACTATTTATGGTGTATTTAAGAAATGCAATATTCTCCAGCATAATGGAATGATAGCTCATAATCACTCTGCAATATAAGAGCGTAAGTATCACATCATTCAATCAAGTCCCATATATCTAGCAGATGCTCCACGGGGCCAGCTACAGCTCAGGTTTACAAAATGGTCTCAATTATAATTCCATTTACGCAGCCATAGCTTTTGGAAGCATTTATATCTCATGCTGATGTTTTCCAGGACAGGCCTTAGTATGTTGCTTATTTTCCTTGAAAGGTCGAAGAGGGAAGAAATAAAATAAAATAAAATAAAACAAAATAAAATATAATAAAATAAAATAGTCATTAACCTCATTTCCAAAGTGCCTACAGCAAAGTGGCTTAAATATGAGACCTGGAGCATGTTATGCAAAAAGTGTCTACCCCCCAAAAAAAGTCTTAATTTCACAACATTGGGAATATTTCTAAATCGTTGGTGAGCAAGCCCATTAAAAAAAAAAACCTTCAATCTTAAGGTATGCATTTAATACCAAGCCTTGGCACTATACAAGTTATTGGCAAAACTCCCATCCGCTTTGATGGAAATGTGATTTGGCCCTGAATGGGAGGAATATGTATGAATGTCTACTTAGTAAGCATTCACTTATCATCACAGATGATTTTATATCTTTCCTGCCGGAGCCAACAGTTTTCTAATCTTTGTACAGTGACGATCTCCAGCTTCTTTACTCCATCTTGTTTTTAATTTTAAACCAAGACAGGTTACGAAGCCACTGCGGAAAGGATATATAGGATGCAAATTTTATAAGAGATCACTGTTTGCTCCAGTTATATAGCACCCAGCAGAATAGAAACCTTGCCAATTAATTAGGCTCTTAGGTACTTAAATAATACAAATAATTAACAGTAATGCTATCTTAATGCCGACTTAAGGTATTTCATTAAAAAGTTAACATTGTTCCAGGAGTGTTAATCGAGCTGTCTTGCACATTTTCTTCTCACTCTTGCCAATGTAAATTTAATTCATTACTCTTCTCTATTAGCATATAACCATTGCATACATTAGGCATACAAAATGTTCACTTATTGCTGCTTGACTGATTTTAATTTTCAGATTTCCTTGAACGTTTTTGTGTGGCTGCTGCAACAGAGCACTAACCCTCACTCCTTCTCCTCCTCAAATTCTGTCATTCTCTGTTGTGCCCTTCATTGGTTCACCATGAACTTCATCATCTCTTCGTGTGCTTTTATGCACTTGCACCCACTTACCATACGTGACATAAAACAAAGTTTTATTTGGGGGGGGTGGAAGGAAGAGGGGAGGGAAGCATTGTAAACAGTTTAAACAGAAAAGCGTGTCCTTTAATCCAACTAGTGTTGATAGCTGCCTCTAATGGGATAATGCCTCAAAGGCAAAACTCTAGCCTCAAGTTGCAACATGCAGATCCTGCGTGCTCTGACTCAAAACACTTCAAAAACAAAGGAGAAGGTTAACACAAATTGAAAACAAAACTCTGTTCTTACGTCAGGGCTGCAAAGGCAGCTGAGATGGAGGTGAATCATTCGACAGTTCATTTGTATGCTGCTGTTGTTATGTTTTTACAAACTATTGTCACATTTTTGTCACGTGTCATATTTGACAGCAGACCATAAACCAAGAATTCTGTTAAATAAGTGATTCTTACTCAGGCATTAGCCTTGGCAGACACCTGCTGCGAGAAATAATGAAACCTCCATTTTGCAATCAACCACATTTTACTGCCTATTCTTGACACTTAATGGTTGTTAAATGTCAGCAGGTCACTGCAAATTTGTGATTTGAAGTGTCTGAGTACCCAAATAGAAATCAGTTTCAAGATATTTTTTCCCCTTGGTTAAATGCTTTTAAAAAAAGGGGGGAAAATATTTGTATACTAGCTTGGCAGCATTGTAACCCGTTTGGAAAACGTCTTTGGTACCATCCAAGAATATTCTGAAATAATATTTAGATGAAGACTATCAATACCCTCAGCTGTACTATTTAATAAAATAAACAGCAGGGGTGAAGATCCTGAAATCTGAAAACCAGAATGCTGGAACAGCATTTTTCCCTGGGAGAAACAGAGCTGGAAGGAGGAAGGTGGCAATGCAAAGCCTCCCAGCAAACCTCTCCCACAACCTACCTGACGGACAAAGAGAGCGAGCCAGGCTCTGCAGTATTAATTGAACAGGGGTTTGGTTAAGCATACAGGCAAACGGAGCATAAAGTTGCACACGGACTCTAACAAGCAGCGGCAAAAGGCCAAGGAAACCACAGCCCTTACCTATGAGTGGGAGTTCGTCCATGGTAATGCCCTGAGATTTGAGGTGCTTCTTGATACAGGCCAGCCGCTGCACGTTGGGTCCCCAGCGCCTGCCTAGCTTGTGTATGTGCTGAATCTGTGTCACAAACCGCATTTCATCGTTTAGCTTGCACTCAGGTCTCCAGTCTGGAGGAGGAATCACCCTGCACATCCCATACTTCTCTACCTGAGCTCGGACTGACTCAATGTATATCAGTGGGTCATGAAATTCCTTGGTGGAGGGCCTAAGGATGGGAATCTCCCCCAGCATCCCCCACCCAGACTTACTACTGCCCTTTTCGTGCTTTCCCATTGAGTCTTGTGGCTTGTGCAAGGACTCCGCTTGAGAGGTAGAACGATTTTCACAGGAGGCATTTTCAGTTTTGCCATGTGCTTGTTTCCCTGGCGTACTCTTTCCAGCAGTGGCTCTTTTCGGCCTATTTCTTTCCAAATTCTTCTCTGGCACTTCCTTTTTAAGGTGTCCATTCAGCAAAAGCTTTTCAACAACTGCCTTTTTGCTCGCAGCTTCTGCCAAGTTGACGGCCCCTTTCATTCTCTTGGTGGGCGACTGTGTTTTGTCTATGTGATTAGTCTCTTCCAGCCTCCTCTTCGAATTGCGCAGCCCCTCCCTTAACTGTCTCCCCACCTCCTTAGTGCATGTCTTTTGGTTCAACTTGCCATTGACTTTTACACCATTAACAGCGGTATTGTTAGACTTGGATGCTCCAAGGGATAGCACCTGTTTGCGGGTTTTTGCATTGCTACTTTCTAGTTTCCCTGAGATTGTGTGGTTGACAGGTGAACTGGGTTTGTGGTGATTTAGTTTGGTTTCCTTGACCAGTTCTTTCTTGGCTTTGGTGTATGTGACAGTTCCCTTTGTCACCGTTGCAGTATACTTCACAGTTTTGGACGGTGAAGGTCTGACCTCTCTCATCTTTTTGGCACTGGCTGCATTCGCACTCGGAGATGACATTCGAGTGATTCCGTTGACTTTAGAAACCTACAAAGCCAGGAGTATCGCAGGGGGAGCAGAAGGAAGGAAACATAAAACAGAAAAGTAAATTACTAAGGTTGCCAGGTCGCCAGTTTCCCATTTGCTGGACAACCATATTCTGCAGTCCTGACTCCTGGCCCTTTTGTACAATCTTCCTATAATAATTTTCACCCAGACAAGAGGAGAGAGAGGACATTCAGAATAAGAAATACGCATTATTATTATTATTCTACAATGAACCAAGATGTCCCCAGAAAGTTGATCTTGCTTTTGGAGGGTATGAAGCACTAAGAAGGGTGAGCTCACTTGCTAGCAATTCCCTCTTCTTTCCCTACCAGAAAGCAAGCCACACTATCTACAAACTAATACTGTCATTATGTCATTTTCCAGACCTCAAAGACTATTCCCTCACCCACCCAACTTCCCCTAAGTAAGCTTCCTATACAGTTTCCTATATAATAAACAGACTAACTAGTGTGTACCATCAACTCTAACCTGGAATGGGCATGTTTTACAAAAACCACACACTTAGATTCAAGCAGACCTCCTCTCTATGCGTACATACATCCATATGAAAATAAATAGTGAATACATTATGTACCCAACAGATCAGGACAGCCATGAGGGATCCAGTCTGTCTTACACATTAAATCCAGGGAGGCGTCTTGCTGCTTTAGTTATTAACATGAAATAAAATGCATGCAGGAGTTCAGTGCATTTTTTAAAAGGTGGTTTTGTAAATTTGTTTTTGAAGTTTGATATCTGGGCAGTTTTACAGACACATTTTTATCATTATTCACTAATGTGCCACTGCAATTTACAAGAACTGGACTCTGCTTCTTTCTGTTAGGCACTTTAATCCAATTATAAAACTAAAATTAGTATTTTAATTATAAGACATGTTAAGCACTGAGAGCAACCCTTTCAGAAAGCAGCCTTCAGCTTCAAAGGGAATTGTGACAGCTCAGCACTGTCAAAGCAAGCCCCACTGCTAAGAAAATGAAAGTTCAAGATTAAACCTTTAGAAAGTTAAAGCATTTAAACAAGTTTAAACATTTTTTCTGACCTCCTTAAACTACCATGAGCAAGGAAAAATACATCCCAAAATCAAAAGAACAGTGATAAATGTGCTCAAAGTGAAAGCATACAATACAACAATCACCCCTTATTGGCACTCAGGTGAGTAGCACCATTTCTGCAAAGTTATAATACTTTCCTGTGGGATTTCAAAAGGCTTGTCAAATCAGTAAGCATGGTGCCTTCAAATAAGGAATTCAAGAAATTGAATCACTTACATAATAGGGATGTTATAAAATAGGGATAAAATAGAGACTGAAAAGATCACACCACAGTCTCCCATTAAGTGTGTATTCACCATTTTCCCTTGAAATTTAGGCAGTAAAATTTGAAATGGAGGCCCAAGTTTGACTTTTACAGAGCCTTTTCACACTGTAAAACAGACACAGGTAGAGATCTGCTGAGACACTGCCTACTGCCTGCAGCTGTCAGCACAAGATCTCTGGCTATATAGATAGCCAGGAACATTGATTACAGATTTGATCTAGACTAATTGATAAGAATTGACTGAGGACTGGAAGGGGAAGGTAACCTGGATGACGGTGACCATGAAATAAGTCTTCAATTCTAAGATATGACGATAGCAGAGAAAGGACAACAGATTTTAGGGGGAAAAAATTCTGAAAACAAAACAAACAAAAAAACCTCAAAACAACCCCAAACCCAAACAATTCCCACTCAGGAGAAGGATACGAAGTATAGACCGTTATGATTCTTCATAATGTTGTCAAAAAAATCTAAGGTCACAGTTAAAAACAGAAGCAGAATTATGTGACTAAGTGCAGTTATAGTGGAATAGTAAGAGCATGTAGGAATAAAATCAGAAAGGTCAAGGTGCTAATGGAATTTCAGTTAGCAAAGGGGCACAAAATGAAACAGAAGATTTCATAAATATTCCAACAATACAAAGCTAGCAAAGGACAGCAGATCCACTCCTACACAAGCATTAGTGTAGATTGACTGCTACACAAGGAAGGAAAACAAATGAAACAGTTTAGCTGAAGCATCTGTGCTTCTTTTGGTTTGTCCTCAACACCACACAGTGGTGTCCACATCCCTGTTTAAGTGAATACTTACCAGACATGCAAAAAAGTCTATTTCAAAAAGGAGCAAGGAAGGCAACTGCAACAAGATAAAGTGTACCTAGTTAACTTCTGGCACGCGTCCCAAAGAGAAATGGAGGAGGGAAGGCTAACTGCTAAAATGGTTCTGGAACCAACGTCAAACAGTTAATTTGTAAACACGTAAAACATAGTAAGATAATGATAAAAACAAACAAAGCAAACACGCACATACATCCCACCTCACAGTTTAGCACTGCAAGCTAATTTCATCCTTTCCTGACAGACACCTGGTTGAGCAGGCAAAGGGGTATCTTTGTTTCAGTAGAGCTCCTGTTAGCATCCCATCAAACATGCTCTGGAGGTACACCCTGTGTGTAATTACTATAAAGTGGCTTTACAGTACACTGAAGAAAGACTTTAGTTGTTGTCATGGCTCATGGTTATACTGAGAGGGCATTTCATGTGATTTTTGGCAGAGGTCTATTTTGGCCTCAGTTCTGTTAAGTCCTTCCATTAGTAACCTGGACCATCATAAACTGTGTCTGTGATGCACAACCGGAAGGAACTGTAAATATTCTGAAGAAAAAGTTAAAAATGAAAGGCAATCTTGAAGAAGTTATGTCAGAACATTTCTAAAATAAGAGGAACTGCTAATTTTAGGAAGGACGAATCAAATACATGTGGGGAGGAATAATATGTGGAGAACAAAGTGAGCTGCAAAACGCGATGGTGGTGAAAGCATGCAAATCTCTCTGAGAACTATTGATCACAACATCAAAAGCAAGAGGTGAAAATAGCCCCTTAACTGTCTACAAAGATAATCTAAAGGGCAACTTGGAAAACTTTCTAATTAGTAGGAAGGGAAAATGCTATAAGAAGCTGTTGGTGGATGTTGAGGAATCTCTTCTAACTGGAGGTTTTCAAGAAGGCTTCAAGGATATCATAGCTACAGCACTGTGCTGTTAGGTACAGTGAAGAAAACACCTCAGAGGTGATATCCAGGCTACACAGAAATGCCTTGTCACCCCAGATTTCCTACAACTTTTTTTGAAGAAGTCACAACCAGAATGCTGAAGGGCCATCCACATCACTCCTTCAGAGAGATAATGGTGGCACATGGCCTACATGAAAGCTGGTCATGGAACAAGTGCTAATGGAGAAAGGCAAGATCCTCACAACCTATCTTCTCTGAAAGAAAACACGCTATCAGCCTGAGGCCAGAATTAAAACTGCCAAGATATGAAACTCTGGAAACTGAATTTATTAAGAAATTTATTAAGAAAACAGCAACTTCTCACAACTGCTTAGAGTTGTCAGAATACCTCCACACAATGAAAGCTTAGATCTCTCAGGGCCAAATCTTGCACTGAATAGGTGCATAAGCTTCAGCTATCTAGCTTACTATCCTATACTATAAGTACATTTGAATTTCTATTCAGACCGAGTGAAGTTATTCTAATGATGAGCTAGTCCTGAAGTAGAGGAACACTTGGCTTTCAGAGTACCATAATGAATTGAATTGTTTCTGTCTGGTTGCTAACTAAGAAGACCTCGTAAGAAAGAAACACTTCTGGAAACCTTCTCAGAACCATCATCTTTCCAGAGCAGACACAACTCAATGGTTTTCAAATGCTTTTCCCTCTCCCCTCCCCAAATGTCCACAGGTATCGAGTGCGTTGAAAGAGAGGAGCAGGAAATTTAAGATACAGCAGTAGTACACAGACCAGAGCAGACCACGCTTCAAATGGGGAATAGGCTGCAACAAACATCTTCCAGCTGGAAACAAATGGAACAAAAACGTGGTCATTGCCCACCATCAGAGCAATAGGTGGATTCAGGATTTCACACTGACAAATGTGAAATTCTGCCTGGTCAGCAAACACCTACATGTTCCTGGTCTGTACTTGTCTCTGAGGACCCATCAGACGATTGGAACCAAAAGAAACAAGAAATTGTGGTAGCCATTTTCTTACCTTTCTACTGTTGATATGTCTCCCCCCAAACCAAACATACACACACAGAGTCAGCCTAAAAAACTGGCCACACTGCCAGGTGCGCAGGTTCACCAAATGGGAGTCTATGCCACAGCTTCATTCCGAGGCAGTGCTTACACTGAGCGCATAAGAAAGAAGTCAATTTAATTCATATAGTAACAAAATGATTGACATTAGCCTTACATGACTCAAAGTCTTGAGCTAAAGGTGAAACTAAGGATATGGATAATATCTGTGGTTTTCAGCTATCTTCTCAGTTGTGCTGATATATTTTTGTCTTCAGAACACTCTTTTCTCCATTTTACTGTAAACTCGCTTTGCAGTAAAAAATGGTACAATAACTTTTAGAAATTGTTGGCTTTTTTTTTACAAGCAAATAAAAACCAGCACACAGTATTGCAGAAATGTGTTGGATTCGAACTGGTCTACATACACACCTCTGCACAGCACCTGGGATCCACCCTCCAGACACACACACTCACACACACACACATACACACGCACAAAATACACAAAATAAGGCCAACAAACAACTTATTAGATAACAAGCACAGTAAAAACAGCAACATTAGCAATACCAACTACAATTTTGGTCTCTAAAAAAATAATCACGTTACACAGCTGATCTTGAATTCATTCATAAAAATACTCCTGTTGATATATGAGTTTTGCAGATCTAAATTACCATATTAGGCCAAGAGAGGGCCCCATTGAACTACATCTCCTTTGTCCACAATCCCTTTGAAGAAGGAAATTTGGAAAGATAGCAAGGGAGGAAGAAAGAGAGAGGAAACGTGACAAGTGCAAATGCACACTAGAAAAGGCCAAAAAAAGGAGAGGAAAAAAGAAAATGTTATGTAATTTCTTGTCTTCTCCTTTTATTTTCTCTAAGAGTTAACGAAAAACAAACCAAAAAAAGACACATACATTGATAAACCAGGTAAATGCACATGAACAAGAAGGCAAAACATACTGGAAGGAGGACGAACGTGCAGCTGACACCTTGAGAAAACAACTCTCCTTTAAGAAAGCACCACAACAGTCAAGAAAAACTCTCAACAAGAGCATAAGTGTAGTGATGTCTCAATTATTATGCCTCAGGTTTTACAGAAAGCTAGATTACTTTATCGGGCAAAATGCATAAATCACTTCTAATTAGTTACAGCCGTGTTTCCATTAAAATTGGTAAGAAAGGATTTATGTCACTGTGGACTGCAGAAGAAAACTAAAATGTTAATTCTCCTTCACTTAAAACAACAACAACAACAAAAAAAAACATCATCTGAGCTTAGAGCTCCCTTATTTTCTGAAGCCTGAGGATCGCTTTGTGAGGTGCCTCCATAGACTTGCTGTTGGTTGCAGCACATTGTGCTTAAGTTTATCTAATTTCTTTTCCTAAGTACAATACAAAAAAATCTACTATTGTATAAAACAAAACCCCTTGGCTCGTGGACAGAATTTTTCTACAGCTTTTTTTTTTCCATCTTAGAACTTCCTTCACAAGAGACAGCTGTTGACTTTTAGAAGAATTTTAACCATTCATACTTTTAGAACAAAACTTTAAAGGACTTCATATGAGTGTTCCCGTGAATTAAAATAATGAAGTCTCAAGCGTATCCTTATATTCTGGGAAACTTCTTTGACATGAAGTGCTCATGGCTGAGCATGTCACAGCAAAGATCATAGGATGCTGGCAGTCACAAGAAAAGATACAAAAAGAAGGCAGGCATTCAAGCTGATGACTCCATAAGCAAGAATTGCCACGAAGGAATCAAGAATGGAACACGGGTACAGAGAAATATACCGTATGTAACCTTCAGGATCTCAAATTTCCTTCAGGATCTCAGATTTGATTTTAAAGGTAATACAAGTCCAGTAGAGGCATTTCAGGAGAAGCTAAACATCACTGAAGCACAGGGCATGGAAGATTTCCTTGGCAAGGAGAAATGGTGTTTTTCCTTCTTGCTTTTTTATATTTCCAAGCCTATGACTGAGAAGTGCCATTTAAGGCCTTGACAGCTCTTGAAAATGGCAATTCCAGCTCCAGTAAAATCCAGCCCAGCCTATTTGGATGAAAAGCCTACGCGTGCCAGCAAGTAACAACTGCCTGCAAGCGTTTTGCTGAGAATTAACCACCAGAAAAGAGAAAAATAAATGTAAGTGCAGCAAACTTTCTGTACTGCACTGCCCCAGTTCAGATACTTTGCTAACCCATCCCCTCACACTGAATTATCTCATGAAAGATAACAGCTGAAAGATTTTAAAGCGACACTGTCTGAGGTTTTTAAAACCCTTTTATAAGAAAATGAATCCATTAGTTACTATATTCAAAGTTTAATGTTCCAATCATCCAAAACACTCACAGATGAAGACACGTCCTGCCTCAATGCAAGTCACAAGCACTTAAAAGACTTCTAGACCCAAATCAAAGCCGGGTTCAGACAAAGCTCTTGCTGATTTTTTTACTAGTCTTCAACTAGGTGATGTGAAATCCTGAATGGCTTCCCTCCTGGTATGTCTACTGGGAAGGAGACAACATCCTGGAACAGTTTATGTACTGGGCAAGTTATTTTTCCCAGACTCTGAGGTTCGAATTGCTCACATGCAAGAAGACGACACCTGAACATAACGTCAGCTTCTCTACAATGCCAGTAAACCTCAAAGATAATCCAAGCAGACCAGCTGTACACTAAAGGAATTCACTTCCACGATGCACTGCCAGCCTTGGCACTTTCAGCCGAAGAACCAACAAAAGTATCAATCAGAAAGGCTTAAAGTGATGTGAACTTTTAGCTTTCATATCTACACACTATATGATACAGAGAGAGTTGTAAAGCATACTTTGAACAACTTAACATATACATAATACTTTTCTTTTTTCCTTTCTCTTTTTCCCCTCTCTCTTCCACTAAAAATTAACTCCCCGCTGTCTCCAGAGCATGCTTTGAAGGACAGCAATGTTCCCTCTGTGCCATGCAGTGAAAAATGAAGCTAGCACCTTAAAAATCTGTGTTTCCCTTGTGTCCACAGTACAGTATAATTCATTACCTGTTTTCTTAAGTCCTGAGCCGATCTATGAAGAGTGTGGTGGTTGTTAGCAGGGAGCCCTTTCGTAGAGGAGCCAGTGTTTGTAGTAGGATGGTGATTAGCAGCAGCCTGGTCTTTTCGGCTCTCAGCCTTATGTTCGCTGTTCTTCTCCTTCCCTGGTGTGGCCTCTTTGCTTTTGTGTTTCTGGGCAGGTTCTTTCTCCTTCAATGATTTGCTGGATCCATTGAAAACTGAGAAGAGGGAAGAAATCAGAGTATTAAAGAAAAAAGAAATGCATACAAAATGAAACTCTTCATTCAAAACAACCCAACCTTCTTTGCTGTCAGTGTTGGATATTTAGTGAGCGTTCTATTCTAACTAACGTAAAAGCAATACAGAAATAGAAATACAATTTTGCATATTTACCTACACGAACTGATTTACCAAAGCTAGCTATTTCCTTTGATTATCAAAGTACCCAAATTAAAACATATAAGGTATGTTACTATTTTGATTGACCTAAATATAGACTTATCCTTTTGATTCTTATTTATGGCAGTTTTAATCAACTTCTTGCTGTGGCAGTGAGGAAGTGCTGAATGTAACATAAACAGAAAGAGGATTTATTTTTACTTTAACATAATGAAAGGAAACATTCCATGAAAAAGCATGTTTAGCAGACGAGTTGCAAATAGAGAAAGGTACTTCTACAGATAAAGAAAAATAATAAATTGGAACACGTCACATAAAGTAACACAGGGAACTAAGCTGAGTATCCTAGCCCAGATACTAAGGTATAATAAACTAATACTAAGGTATAAGAAAGCACAGAAACCATATTTTTTACACAATAAACGTTATGAAAATATATACAATTATATCTCAAAAAGTTTTGTTCCTTTCCCACTGCCGAATTATTTAGGGATATACATTCATCTTTCACTGTCAGGGATCATCAAAAGCTGAGATTTAAAACAAAACAAAACAAAACCCAACAATCCTTTTCTCTGATTGCTAATCAAAAAATGCAGCAAATATATGCTGGTGCTGCTTGCTCATCAGGGGAACGCTTGACAGAAGCCTGTGAGGTTTGTGATCCAACATCCACAATGGCAAGTGCTCTCCTGACTCTTCCACTCATCTACTCTTGTTTTTCACTCATCTGTTTTGACGTGGCTTAGGAAAGGATATAAATAAGAAAACTCACAAATACTTAAGGGCACAAATACCTAAGAATAGTAAGTATTGCACACAACACGCCCTGCCTGCTTGGGAACATTAGCAGAATGAATTAAGACATTGTTTTCTCGGGAAATGAAAGTCTTAGTTAGTCAGTAAGTACGAGATACCAATGACACATTCCTTTTTATCTAAATTGCAAAGCTTGGCTGTGTCTGCAGATGTCTTGTGGTATTATAGGAGCAGCAGTAGTAACAGTAGTAATTTAAGCAAGCAAAAATCCTGCTGGACACAGGAAGGTGCATCTAAGCTGCTACTGAGGTGTATCAAAGCTGCTTCAGCTACCTTCCAACCTTCCCACCGTGCCCCCAAAAGGAGAAATTCCAGCAAGTTGTCAACAGAACTGTTATTCGGGTCACTTACCACATTCAGGTGGTGGTAAGCATTACAGTAGGTGACATTAAAACGAAACAAAACACACAAAAACCCCACCGACTGCAAGCACAAGTCGACGTTATTCCACTTCTCTCGCCATCCCTCTGTCTTCCTGCTGCATGAAGCGAGTAGGGAAGAGAGCAATCCCATCAGCAGCCAACTCATCACCAATTCCCCCATGGCTTCGGCGCTGCTGAGCTCAGGAGCAACTGGCACTGCCCCAGACAGCCGAGGACTTCTCTGTGATTTTAGTGAAAGTCTCATAACCTCTCTGTCTCATTTCCAGTGATGGAACTGACAATAATTGCCAACCCCTCTCGGGGAGTTCACGGCAATGCATTTATCCTCCTCTGTAAGGAGTTCTCACATCAGAAGGAAGGCGCTACGGACGTGCGAAGTGCGACTATTTATTTTTAATAGGACACAGCACAAACAAATGATGGCAGCTTTGTTAATACGTATTTCATCACTGCGAGCGACGTTTTTTTCTTCAGAGGGGAACAAATTTTGCATCTACCGATCTGCCCATCCGGAAACGTTCAGTCAGAGAGATCAGTCTTCTGTGTTCAGTAGCCACTTTATAACTGAAAATTACTACAACAGAAAACACGGCCAAAAAGCCAAACTGTGCACTTTTATGGTTCACACACACAAAAAAAAATAACCAAAAAAAAAAAAACCCGGCAAACATGAGACAAGGTATATTTTATATGCAACAGCTCATTAATTTTAAGTGTCGTGGGAACCCTGCCAGTTTTACCCTCTGAGTAATTATCTTTTGTCTTAATTTGTAAGATTCTTGAAAGGGGGAAAGAGAGAAATGGGGGAGAAAAGATGTTCGCTCTCACAGGAAAAGCTTAAAAAGCTTAAACCCTGAGAACGTTAAAACAAGGGCAAGATGTAGACGCAAAACAGCCCTTGCCATGCTGCCTCTATTTGAAGAATAGATGGTATTCGTTTCTAAAAAAAGCAGTATTTGTTTCTTTGAGTTCCTGTAATACTGCTGTAGGCAGACTGGTGTAAAAACCTTTCTGAAAATGAGGTCTGCCAAATTCATAGTCATGTTATGTGAACAAGAATCAAAGTGCTCATCTGATTAATTACAAAAAAATATTACCAGTCAAGCATTCAAGGTAATATATATATATATCTCCCTATATAGATAGATAGATATAGATATAGATATAGATATATAGATATAGATATATAGATATAGATATAGATATAGATCCCTTAGACCATGATTTCACTCCCATCTGAATTTAAAAAATAAAAATAAAAAAATGCAGAACTAAATTATTTTGACTTACAAAGTTAGAGACATGATTGAACCCTGGCCCAAACAGCTAGTGAGACAGTTCCAGTAAGGCAGAAAAGATGAAATCACCAGGGAAAAAAGACCAAAAAGTGCCCCACAAAACATCACCGTTGAAAAGTAACTGATAATAAGAATGAAAAATTCCCTTCTCAAAGGAAAACAACAAAAAAAAGCCACCTACCAACAACCCTGCATGAAATATCACTGAGCCCAAACCTGCTTCAAGAATAAAACCATTACTAATTCTTTTGTGCCTTCTTACACAGCAAATTGCATTTCCCTTGAGGTCTGCCAGTCCTTCAATATTTCTGAGACATTTAGAAAAGCAGGAAGGATGTACCTTAAATTTTACTGAGCTCAGATATAAATGTGAGCAGCCTTCCATCCTAGATATAACTCTGACATGCACAATATCCAGCATTCAGCTCCCAGTTACATTTTCTCCTTCTGAAAGAGCAGTCAATAAAGGTTTCATCCTTGAAGCAATAATTTCATTTATATTAATAAAAAAAAAAAGGGAAAAACAGACAAAACCAATCTACAACCCACACCAGCAATAAAGCTCATACTGTTAAAGGAAAGATCCTTTGGAATCTTGAATCACCACCATTTTATGCTACCTTTACCAGTTCCGTATTTCCAGAAAAGCTTTTAATTAAAGAGAAGAGCACTACAAAAAAATGATGAAAAATACAAGCAAACTGTAAGTGTTAAGAAGCTTCAGATACAACAAGAGTATATCATTTTAACCGTATTTACCTACATGTTCATTGCAAAATGCTGCTTCCTCTAAAGTAATTATTATTAAGCTGATTCAATACAAGTCCCATAGTGAAATTCTTGTGGGTCTTTTGGTTAGCAGTGATGATCAAACACAAAGAAACTGAACCACTACATTCAAAACTTGCAAGCACTGGGGTTTTTTTAAACCACTGATTTGATTTATGGCAGCTGAACAAAACCTTATGGCAAGCATGATCCCTGGTGGATGAAGCACAGTTCCCTCTGCCATCAGGGGAGCTGGACTCTGGGCACTAATAATCACACAGGATCCCATCCAGGGATTTCAAGGTATCTTTATTTGAAGGTATCTTCATTTGAAGATAAAGAATCCCCACACCAGTCAATGCAAACTGTGCCTGTAACTAGGTGCAGCTATAACAATGGCTAAGAAAAAGTTTGACCATGTAAAGCCACAGACATGCTCGATTATTACAGATTAACTTGGCATTTATTAAGGGAACTGACACCTCACTAAGCAATAAATATTTCCTGTATCTTCAGCATTTTTCTGAAGCATCCACAGAAATAAATACAGGCACAAATATTTTTTTAAGGTATACCTAGCCATCTACTCGAAGTCCATTCATAGTATGCACAATAATCACGCTTTCACTATTTAAACAGCAGAGCTACTGCACTGAGTTCAGCCAACTGCCTACTCTATGGGCAAAGCCTTCTCTCTCACACGCCCTCCTCGAGCTGATTCTTATACCAGATACTCCTCCTGTAGGTTTCTCCATTAGCTCAAGCATAACGAAGAGCCAAGCACTGGTATATGGTCAATTTTGTGTTATGTTAGTGTTCTGGAAGATAAAAGCAAGGATCGTATATACACACAGTACGTAGCATAGTTTGTGCTGCGTAAAGCAAGTGACTGAGCATTCATAAAACCATCCAAAACAAAGAGGGAAGAGTGAAAGAGAAAAGTTTTGTTTTTAGAAGGAGAAGAGGGAGCCTTGCCAATTGTGTGAACCCGAGCCAGCTATTCCAATGCAAACCTCATGTTGTTACACAGATCATGTTTGAGAAGAGATGTAATATTAATCAACTTTCTGGCATTAGGTATCCGTTACTGTACAAAAACATTCTTGCTCTGGCTTTAATTCAGTTTTAAGTCACTGTGAAAACATTTATGTGGCTCTCGAACTGCCTTAAAGGACCCAGGCAATAATTCTTCTCTCCTCCCGCAGGAACTAAACCAGTGTTCTACTTCCATAAAACAAAATATTTTAATGCTGTCAATTGTTTTCCCCGAGCGTTGGGTCTATAAACCATTTCCAGAGATAGGAACTGTCTTCCTCAAGCAACACCTATATACTTAGGGGCATATTTCAGGAGAAGGACATCACAGCACTGCTGGTGTTACATGCTATGAAAACACACAGCACAGCTGCTTCAGCACTTCTCAAGCCCTAACCCCATTTGTAGGCAGACAACTCCGCAATGAGATTTCCCTAGCTGTACTTAAGCAGAAGACAAGCAGAACTGTGGCCGATAACACGGCATCCCTTTTTGCTGCTATCAATAACGTAGCTCGATGCTCTTCACAGGCAGGAATACACTGGGCTACTGCAAGGAGGATTATTGGTATGAGACACCATGTCACCATTTGCAAAAATTCAATACCAAGTGTCTCGTCTTAGCACAAATTCATTACTCTCACCTAACCATTATGACACAAACAACATCGAAAGGGTCACTCGCTAAGCAGCAAGTCCATGCAAGATGTGTCTATCTGTTATCACAAGTCTCTCACCAGGATAACAACCCAATTTTTTTGAGTAACATCCAGCTCCCCTATTCTTCTCCATAGGTCATACATCTAGCTACTGAAAACCCGCAAATCCCCAAATGTGTTGTGTCTGATTTGCATTTTTAAATATGCAAATTGCTGCAAAACGGGTAATTTTCATGTTACATATTTTTGCAGAAAAATTAAATGTGCAAAATGTTTATTGCAACAATTACTGGTTCCATGGTATTTCAACAAAAGGCAGTAAATCATCAAAATAATTGCCTACCCATTAACTATTGTAGCACTGTGCCTGAAATTTTCTCATTCTGCATTTTAGCTGGATGCAGAGCATATTTTTCTTCCAAATGTTTACCTCCTTGGGAGTAATTTTGCTGAAGAGTCTAAGACTCTGTCTTATGTACCCACCTACAAACATCTAATTTGAGTGGTTTTTTTTGGTTGGTTGGTTGGGTTTTAATGTGTGTTGTTTTTTTGAAACAATAACGTATGTAAAAGATCTACCACTTACACCAAAGATGTACAAACAGTGCACTGAGCTATATCCTGAAATAAGAAAAAAAAAAAAGTATTGATGGTTTTTCCAGCATCCTCTTTGCTATTGCACATGTAAGGAAATTACTCTGCTAAATTATCCATTGCAAATTGAGAACTGAAACATTCTCCAGCATTTTTGGTAAGCGAGGAAGACAGCACTAAAACGGAGTATAATATTTCTAGTGATGCCTGCTTACTGTGCACTACTGCCAGATCTGTTTTGAAATCTGAGCCTTAAGAAAAAAGGCATCTTTACAATTCTCCCCCCTGCTCATTTCAGGCAAAAGGCACGCAGACCAGTAACAAAACACACCACAGATCGGTAATCGCTTTTGACGCAGCTGGCCTTCTGACACACTAAAATCTCACTTGCCCTGGATAAACAAGACTCATTCACAAAGAGCTCTGGTTACAGACAACGATGACTAACGCTGTTTTCCTAAGTACAAGAAGAATTTAAATAATACAACCATAAAATCATAGAATATCTCCCAAGGAGGAGACCCACAAGGACAACCAGCTTAGGGCTATGATCACTGCCCCGGGCAGCCTGTTCCTGGGCCTGACCACCTTCTGGTGAAGAACCCCCAACCTGACCCCCTCCCCAGGTCCGGGCAGTCAGTAAGCTGGCTCAAATGCATACTTCTCCCAACCTTTAAATTCCCTACTGCTGCCAGAAAAACCAAATCCCGCAATCAACTTACTTGAGGATTTTTATTTTAGGAACTGTAACCTTTAGACAAAGTTGTCTACTTAACTGGAGCTACAGACTTTGCTCTGTTGGCTCCTCCTGAGGCCCATCTCCAGTCCACAAGCCCTTCCCACTCCTTTCAAGTGGAGCAATGCCTACCCCTTTTGCTCTTTTGATGGGATTGATAACCCAACAAATCCCTGAGCGTATCTTCCAGCTCCACTTCCCAGACTGCCTAGCAAAACACTTGGCACCTGCAAACATTTTCCTTCAGGAGCCTGGGGAGAAAACCTTCTGCTGTGCCACAGAGCGAAATCAAAGTAGGATTTATTTAGTCATAAGGAATTCAGAGGACTAGTTTTAAAGTCATAGGGAGCCACGTCTACCCCTCTTACCTACACTTGGAACTTCCTCTGAGCTGCAGGGATTTGCAGCTCAGCCAGGGTACCCCCGGCCCAGGGAACTGAAGCATAGCTCATTTGCTGAGAACCTGCTTTCCCTGCAGGTTAGTTAGCAGAAGATTAATTTTCTAATAGATCAACGACTTCCCATCTCCTCCTCCATGCTGGCAAGAAGCCTCGTCATCCAGGCTGTGGTTGAGAAATTTCTCCCCACACCTGGCAGCCATACTGAAGAAAAAATACATTAAGCCAATGCAGCTGCCTGGGTTCTTCCATCAAATTCCTAGCATACAGCTAGTCTCAGATGGACTGACGGTTCTTTGAGATGGGGACACAAAAGGCAAGCTGGGAATTAACATCTGAGCAGCATACAGGCATCTTGTGACTGGGCGTCTTGGCTCTAAATACAAGGAATTGCAGAGGTTCCTAACACCCACGCTCAAGAGGGACGGTAACAGGGAGGCAACTACAACAATCACTGGTACTACTGTTTTATCTGCTGCAATATGTACCACATCATTCCTAGTTCTCCATATGTTGATTTTGAAATTCACCACAAACTTCGGAGGTTTTAAGTTAAAAGGGAGCTACGTGCTTTAAAAAGACGTGCATCCTTGACATGCTTTCCATAAAGCTCTTCTAATATCACTTCAATATACTGAAACAGCAAGATGGATTTATCTCTTCCAATTAAATGCTCATATGGTTTCTTTGCTGAGAAACTAGCCTTTTGAAGTTTACAGCTATATGAAAACCAAGTGATTCAGCTGATTATTTTCTGTCCTTTCACCATTTTAACCCAGCTAGAAATCCTAACTCAATTAAAATCATCCTGGTTAGGACCAAAATTGCACACTGAGTTTTAGAAAGCTTCCAAAACATTCTCCTCCTCCCCAAAAGACACATACAAATAAAGACACAAACCTTTGCTAATGTCATTGCTGAATTTGACAGAACAGATACTGATGTTATTTAGTGTATAAGGTCAGACTAGATGACCTCCTGGGGTCTTCTCTGACCTGCATTAATTTATCTAACTTATCTAACTTAAGTATCTATATCTAAGATATCTAACTTAAATCTAAGTAAGTAAATACTAAGCAAGTAATAAACACATTTTACTCTACATTACAAGAGAATAAAACCTGAACGTTTATAGCCAATGTTTTCTCCTTGTCTTATTGAGAAATGCTTACTGTAGTTTAAAGCAAGGTAAAAAAAAAGACAGTTGTGAGAAGAGCAAGCCAACAACTGGGTGTAAAACAACTCACAGCATGAGAGAGATCTTCCCAGAACTAATACTAGTTTCTTAGCCAAGGCAAAAACCACCAGCAATGACATCCAAGCCTTTATCTGCTGCTAACTCATCCTAACAAATGTCAGACCTGGCCTAATCAGTTGAAGTTTGGCAATGACATGAAACCAATTTTTAAGAGTTCAGCTCTAGCAATTTCCCTTGTGGCAACTGCTGCAGTATTTTAAAAAACGGTTTAACTGCAATGCTATAATTGCCTGCAGTAATATATTGCATGAAAGAAGTCTTGCATGTTGCTACATATTCCTTTTCCAGATGACCGTGTGTGTAGTGGTTAAAAATTTATCTTGCCAAGAATTTCACTCTGCTTTTTAATGGTTAGATACACATACACCACATTAGAAATACTAAGAAAGGAGAAAGAAACAGCACAGGTAGCGATCTGATTCTTGAAATAAACCTAAGTAATAAGCTTGGAAGGTGTCAAGTTAGTTCAGCTAATTACTAAAACTTGTGCAGCAAGCTATGCCATGTTTTATATTGGCTTCTTACTCACACTTCGGCAATTTCGATTTAGTTAGCTGTCCAAAAGGTGGCTCAACGGGCTGGGCTGGTGTGTAACCCTAGTAACATCCCCTGTTGGTGCCAGAAGAGGATATTGACAAATGACTTCACCCAGGAAAGTTGTTCTGGCCCCGGTTTAGTAGAATTCAATCATTTGACACTGCCTAATGACATTAATCAAGCTGTGAACCTTTGTTGTTGTATGTCATAGCAAATCCTTAGCATTTTCAGGTCCAAAGTACTTAACTACACATTGTACATTAAAAACAAAAGACTTTAATTCATTAAAAATAGACTCTCACGCTAGATTAAGTTCATTTGGTGCACCCGTCCCTGGTCTGCATTTGTGTGTGGTCTCATTTAAAAGAGACACACACATGAACCAGAACCTACTTTATTCACTGGAAACAAAAATACTATTGGCTGTCAACCAAAATAACAGACACTGAAAAATGGGAATACCCCTGGGTAAGGAGATTTTAATTAAAAAATAAAAGGAAGAAGAAGAATGAAAAAAAAAGAAATAAGGAAATGACAATGACGAAGAAGCAGCAGCAGCTGCCTTCTCTGGGAATTCCTGTTTCATCACCTTTGTCAAAACATCTCACATTGTCTCCTATGTATTTTATAAAGGTCTTCTGCACATCTATAAAAGCAGCAGCTTCACTTATGCTCAGTCTGATCTATATTGATAAAGATTATGAATCCATTAGATGGCTCATTAAGTTTGCCTTTACTTACCCCCAATTAAGATTTCAGGTGTCTCTGGTTCTGAGCTAATTTCAAAGTGGCTGCCATCTGGGACATTCTCAAGGAATGTGATCAGCTCCTTTTGTAACAATATATATTTAAAACTGTAAGGCAGCAGTTCTTTTACATTAACCTCATTTTTTTTTTATATGCAGAAGTCTGTGGCTGTTATTTTGTTTGTTTTACATAAAAACCAAGCCAAAGTGCAAAGTTTTGATCCATAGTTTATACAACAAATGCGCCTGCCTACAGATGACAGTTGAAATACTAATAGGTAGTACATCCTCTTCCACTTCTGCACAAGTAGTCCACAAACAGTGAGTATTTGAGGTAGCATGTGCAATAGAAAAGCAGATTCAGATATCTTCTTGAAAAATAATTCTGGTTTATATAACAAGGGCTTCCTTTAGAGAAAATTTATTTTTGAAAAGCAGAGATGAGGACCAAGATAATGAAGTAACTGGGATCAATTCATCTCTTCTTCAGAGCACAGAGTAGCAGGAAAGAAGGAAAAAAAGAAGGCACAGGTCACAACAATCTCTTAAAAAGTGACCTGTAGAAAAACCTTTCCATACTGTTGCTAAGAAGGAAGGTGAACAAGCAGTCACCAGAAGGAAAGATTTTGAAGGTAAAACTAATACTGAGGAAGGGAAAAGGGAGCACAGAATCCCTTTTGAAATGACATCAGGCAAACAGGGCACAGACTTGTTATGATACAATAGCTCTTGCTAGAGATGGAAGCACTCAGAAAGTACTCAGCACGGCTTTTAGGTCTTCCATTTTACACTGGGCGATATTGCGACACACACTTTATCAAGATATGATATGAGGACACTGTGACAGAAAGTTCTTGTAATGAATGTAGTTTTTGTTGATCTGCAAAGAAATAACTGAAGAGAGAACTTTAAGAAAAACTTTCCACTGCCAGCAGCAATGCAGTCCCTTTACCTACTACAACTGTGGTATCAATATCAATCAAATCAATGGAGAAATGTAATTGAGAAATTAATGTTATCCCTTTTGCACGTTTTGATAACACTTATGAAGTACTTAAATGCTTATATTTAACCTTGATATAATAAATTCATTCTAGATTAAACATCAGTCTCTGAAGAGCTAATGAGTGCCTGCAGCCCTGTAGTTTTAGCTCCTGCACTGTCAGACTGTCTGGAAAAAACAAAAAACAGGTTAAAACAGGAGACTCCAGCACTGCATCTCATTTCACTTTCCTATTATGTCCATGTGAAAAATCACCCAGGTCCAGAAGGATGGATGAGGATTAAGCATATGCAATTCTTAAGTTTCTTTACTATGTGGCGCAGGAGAACAGCACTATTTAGGTCCTACCTTGCCCATTTGGAACTTGTTTATGCGTCTTTCCTTTCCTGGGGGTTGACTGGCATGATGATGAAGCATTGTTTGTGGCTGTTTTTGTGTCCTCTGTCTCCTCCTCTTCCTCTTCTTCATCCTCGTCATCCTGAGAGCTTCCAAAATATACCATGTTGCTGGGCAGGGCTGGAGAACCTGATCATTAGAAATAAATGGCTCATTAGCATCACTGCATTCACTTAGTGAACCATGCTGATCATACTGTACTTGGGTGCCATGCACAGCAAGACAGAGGGACCCAGGGATGGAATGTCTCAGTAGCACATGACTAACTGGAGTCTTTTTTTATTTATTTGCTTCTACCAGAAGAATACATATGTGCTTGAAAAGCAGGTTTCTCCCCCTTCAAAAAAGCACATTCTATTCATACTTTAGACAAGCAGTCTTGCTACAAGTCCTATTTAGTAGGTGTATTCAGAAAAGGACTAATGTGCATGCTTAATTTCAAGTGCAGGTTTAAGTACCTTACTGAAGTCTTAATGTATGAAGCAGAAGTTCCAAACAGAAGAAAAAAGAAGCATTTACAAACCAATCTGCAACCCAGTAAGATTCTTAGGTTCTTAGTACGATAAAATATTAGCATTTAAACTTCACAGTGCTTTGCAGTTCTCTACTATTGTGCACAATGCTTTACAATATTCCGGTCCCATCTTACACGAAGAAAAAAACTGCCACAATGAAAAGTTTGAATTTGCCTGGCCTGTCCCTAGCAAAGGACAGAAAACAGGGAAGGTCTCTTGATTTCCACTGTGCTCCTCATGAGGATCTTGCCTCTCACCTCTCTCTCTTACTTCACACATTTCCCCTAACAGGCCTTGTTTGTGCAAGTTAGACACACCACTCAATCCAGTGAGAAATAAGCGAGGATTCACAAGTCTAACAATGACACAGGAGGGTAATTTAAATCTACTTTGTGCACAAGATTTATTCCATGCATGCTGTGCAAGCGTACAGGCTTCTCAGGATTGCACTAGGACACATGATGTGCCTTATAACACTCTATTTCAAAATGCATAAAGACTATCAACTTTCCTTTATCCCGGATGTCAGTGAGCACTTCCAGGAAGGGCAGGCATCATAGAAGCCTCCTACTTACAGAGAGACTTTTTTTTTAATTGATAATGGGAAGAAATAGAAAACCTCTAGAAGTGTAAAATGAGGACTTATCACTTCCCCTGTAACTAAAAACAAGGGAGAAAGACAGCTGGATACAGACTAACACAAGGTAGTGACTATGCTCCATGCATCCTTAGCAAACACTTTTGGCTTGAAGCTCTTTCAAACAGCAATTCTGTATTTTGTTTGGTTTCAAATGGCTGGCGTTGCCACTGCCAACAGCTAACGACATTAACCCACTGGAACATCTCCTTCAAATAATAAGAGGAAAGACCCGAGGAAGGATGGAGCAGGCAGAGCTGCAGAGGGACACAGAGTGGCTATTTCCAGGGGGAGCATGGGCTCATACCTGGCATTCACAGAAATGGGGCACTGCTATCCACAAGGCAGAGCTAATAGCAGTAAAGCCCCATGGATATTGATCACACATGATGACCTCTGCTCTCAATCTCTATAGTAGACTCTATAGGATCGAACTTTAGTCTCAGCAGCAACTAACTAAAGGACTACAAGCCACAGTGCTGCCTGAAAAATAAACTGTCCTTCTTCCATGTAAGTAGCCAGGTCTGTGGTACAGATTCAGAAGTTGCCAGCTTTGCAAGTTCATGTTAGACATCAGTTGTAATCAGGATCCAATGTCTGACACTACCAGTGCAGTGAGACATCAACAAGCAACAGCAATAAAAGTTCCTGTGAGGATCTCAAAATTAGGTTCAAACACAGACTGAAATCTGTTATAATCAGATATGGAAATACTTTCAGAAATTGCATCCTCCGGAGACACTTCAATGGGTGACACTGTCTATTCCCTTGTCTTTCCTAAGACTTCCCTGAGCAGCCTTTTTGGTCAGATGTTTTCAACAGCAACCAGTAAAAAAATATATATCTTCTACAACACAAATGTTTTGTTACAACAGCAATCTTCATTCTTCTTCTATTTCGTTTTGGGAAGGTAGAGAATAAAGTACAGTACTATGTGATTGGGCTTAGAAAGGTCTAACCCAAACCACGCAGGAGATAAAAACTTTACCTAGGTCCTGGTATTCAGTTGTTACAATCTCAGCACATACATCTTCAGCTAGAACGATAGTTTTTAATTCTTTCCGATCAAGAACTATGAACAACAATGGCTAAACTGCATTCCTTGGACAGCTGGGACTGTTTGGAGAGTACATTTCCAGGGAAATTAGACCAACAACGTCCAATAATACCAGAGAGTCCTGCTAGTCTTTATTTTACCGATCTATGCACTCTGCAATATCAGACCTCAGAAAAGCTGCTGTTCACTCCAGGTCGCCTCCTCTCCTCCTCTTCCCCCAGGCTCTTCCTACACATTTATTAAAGTTGACTTGCTGAACAGAAAAGAAAGGAAAAAGAAAAAGGAAAAAGAAAATACTACACTCAGGCATTTGTATTCAATTTGAGCATCATTATGGATGGAAGACACTGCAAAAATCTAAAAGCTTTAAGCTTCCTTGCATGCTTTTTATATTGAAGCTATTTTTATCAACACATAGCCAGGCGATCGCTCACCTTCTTTATTAAAAAAATATTCCTGTCCTATCTGTCCCATGTCCTCTCTGAGACAGTACAGGGATACGCACCAGTTGCCATCTCTGCAGGCAATGCCTGCCATTGTTCAAAGTGGCTAACCTGTATAAACAACAGTAAGTAGCCATTATTGTAGCCACACAGGTCTACAACCATTGGAGACCTGGAAAAGAATGCACTCAGAAGTTTGTTTTTTTTTAAACCTCTACCAGCTGATCTAATAAAATATATGACTCTTCCTCGTAAATTTTGCTTGTCTTCACCTGTAGTTAAGAACAGTGTTAATCCCAAACACAGACATGAGAAGAGACAAACAGCCATCTCCTCCAGAACCAAAGCACAATTCTCAAAGCCTACGTGGGGCAATCAAAAGAGCAACATTAGAGTTTAATAGATAACAAAGAGCAAAAAAGAGGAGCTCCAGTGCTGTGGATATTTACACCCAGGAGTTGGCGCATGTCAGGTCTTGGAACTCTAAATATGCAACGCCTACTTCCTCACTTTCCATCCCCAAGAAAACAGCAGAACATCTGCAAAAGAGTTATGAGAGCCTGCAGCTACACTGAATTTTACAAGTCTCCTTCTGTGCTGGGAGTCTCCAGTTTGTGCAGGCAGCTGCTACCACAAGAAGTGCAATGGATGAAAGTGGAGAGCCAGGAGCCAACATTTCATCAGCTCGAGAAAGCGAGGAACCCTTAGCCTCACTCGAATCAACAGGTGTCTTGGAAAACGGGATAAACCTGATGGTCATCTAGAAAACAAAGATCTAGAAAGTAAGTTCAGAAGAAATTTCCTCCAAGGAACCACTGAGACGTTTTTCTTGGCATCAAAATTGGTCTCGGAGAGCATGTACCCCATCTGGCTCTTGTTCTTAACTCCTGTGCCACTACCTTGCCTGGTCAGAGTAATTTTTTTTATGGGGCCATGTGGTGAATCAGATCAGGGAACCAACTCAGATTAAAATCCCAGACTAAGGAAATGAAAGTCCATTAATAAATACTGTAACAGCAAAGTAATGTTAAAAGTTCTCAAGATTTGGAAAATTTCTATGTACACTTTTTCTTATTGAACGTGTAGCTTAATATATCACTCCGTTATTAAACAAAATATGAAACACAGTATGTTTCCAATCTCCTGTAGGAGCTGTACGTTTCACATTTTGTCTTGATGATGTCTGGGCACATGGTCTGTAACTGCACTTTTTTGCAAGACACTTGATCTGTTTTGCATCCGTATTTGCCTAAAAGCACATGCTGTCAACTGGCTGAAGCTGTTGCAGTGGGATCGGTGGGAAAAAGAAAACATGGCAGAAAAATTAAGCCAAAAGAAGGGGCATGGAGCAGCAGAGCAGAATAAGAGTGGGGCACAGATGCTAAGAGAGGATCAGAGAATCACAGAACGGCCTGTGTTGGAAGGGACCCATAGGATCATCAAGTTCCATCCCCCCTGCCACAGGCAAGGCCACCAACTTCCAGATCCGGTAATAGGCCAGGTTGCCCAGGGTTTCAACCAACTTGGTCTTGAGCACCTCCAGGGACAAAGCATCCACAACCTCTCTGGGCAGCTGTTCCAGCACCTCACCGCTCTCTCTGTGAAGAACTTCCCCGACATTCAATCTAAACCTTCCCTCCTTGAGCTTAAAACCGTATCCTGTCACTATCTACTTGAGCAAAAAGTTAATTCCCCTCCTTTTTATGATCTCCTTTTAAATACTGGAGAGGTGAGCTACCAGGTGACACAGGATGCTGAAGGAATGGGAGCAGGAAAATGCTGGGAGAAGGACTGACATTAAGTAGCAACAACTATAGTAAAGCAGGTAGAACACCAATTATTTATCAGCAGTAGCTATCAGGCAGTGCCATCCACCCACTGCCTGATCTAGACATGTGCCACCCACCTTTCCTTGGTTAACAAACAAGGCAGTGTTATCTCACAGCCAGGTACAAAAGCACCACCGCCAAGGCCAGGAAGGCCAAGCCACCAAAGCTGGCTCTGCGAGACGAACAAATTGCCCTCGGACTGTAAGGCATGCAAAAACCTCAGCCAGTAAACAAAGCGCCCGTCTCTCAACACACCAGAGCAGGATTCGCCCCTAGTGTGGTGGGATACCATTGCGTGTGAGAAATGTACAGAAAATCATCCATGGTGATTTTTCTTTTTTAAATTCACCCATCAGGGTTACAGTGAATTATGAATTATTAAATAATAATAAAAAAGGGAGGATATTCAGTTATTTAAAAAATGAGTTTTGAAGTATTGTTGGCAGCTGTTTCTGCCAGTATCTGCAGTTTCATTATTGAAATTCTCTCCAGTATTTTTCTCTTCCCTCCCATTGTGTGAGAGCAACACAAAAGAAAACCTGACTATATAGGAAAAACAATTACTGCAACTATACACAAAATGTTGCCTAATGGATATGAAAGGTTGACAAATGTATTGTGTCCTCTGCTACAACAATTTGATTCTTGTACAACAATAAGTACAAAGCAAAATACAGATTTTTAAGTCACAGTGCTGCTTTTAGAAGCCTTCTGGGAAAGATGCTACTATCTGCATGTGCAAAGTTCAAGCCTACTACTACCAGCAGGCATGACTGATGCTTACACAACCTGTATGTGCAGATGCAGATGCATTGAGCTCAGCAACAATTGCCTGATTAACAGAATAAACTGTTCTCTTTTTCAAACACTTTCTTTGACTAATGAGGTCTTTTTTTTCTTTTTTCTTTTTTTTTTTTTTAATGTGACAAACGTGTAATTTGTCCTCCTAAATTACTGTATGTTTTGTTTCTTGTTAAATTACATTAACTTTTGTCTTGGACTAGCAAAACATACTAAAAACTCCAGATCTGGAACTGAAGACTGGAATCACAAGTATGGAAAGTGCATGCGCTTTGCCAAAAGCACTATTTCATTACTCTTCAGAATTAGCTGGCAGCTTTTCTGCAATATTTACTGAAGTACAAACCAAATGTTTTCATCTGGACAAGATTCAAACCGTGGTATGTTACAACCACAACAAAAATCCTCTCAATCCAAGAGCCTTCTCTACAATTTGGGCTGCGGTTTCCGTAAAATTCAGGGAGGATTCTTCTCCCTGAATTATTTACACCAGCTCTCTCTCCAACTCTTCCATTTTTTTTTTGCCTAGCAATTAAACATAACCCAGATGTGCTTTGGAAAACTCTTCGAGCAATTCAAGCCATCAGAATGATTTAAGCACGAGGCAGGTCAGGGTATGAGGGACTGAAGCCTGCCCTGACAAACATGGTGCATGCCAAGCTCCACAGGCCGCGACCAGAGGTTTGGCTCTCCCTCTGATACACAGCCCCATTTGGGGCTGTACACAGGTGGAAAAACCTGGCTTCACAAACGCTCCGGTGTTCTGCCACCTCAGTACTTCAAATTTAGGGCCTGATTCTCATTTATTATACGCCCTACTTATTACGTTTTGACAGGACAGCGTAAAGACCCCGAAGTGCGAATAAATGTAATTTATGCCCACGCTTTATGGCCATTTTACAGAGCGAGTCTTAAAGAGAATGAACTACATAAACTCTATAGTAAAGAGCGATTGTATCTCACTTATCTCACTCCACCTGCAGGAACAGTCCCAGAGGGAGCTCTGCGGTGCCTGAACAAGAGGGAGGAAAAGGCCATCTCAACCACAGAAACAAAACAGAGCTCGTAAACAAACAATTCAGAGCGTGTCTGCCGCGCCGCTGCACAAATCACAGAATGCTTAGTGTTATGGCCAGTGTAATGGCCACTGTAATGACATAAAGCCCATTTTCTTCTTGGTCTGCTCTTCAGAGCAGTAGAGCTAAATCCAAAATCAAAAGAAAATGGCTTCTTTCGTAGGGAAATACAATGAGGGGAGGGGAACGCGTGAATCTTCAGGAGAAAAATAAAAGGCTCACTTTCCAAAGTTAACAGAACACACACCAGAGTGACAGGCTACTGAATAATAAAAAACAAGTGGAGTGCTTCTCACATCTACAATTCATATCTGACAACTTCAAAGCAGAACACGACAATCTCAAAGCAATATACCTCTACGCATCTGGCTGGCTCTGGAGGCAAATCTAAAAACCAATTCTTTCCACAGACACTTGAACCCGACTTTATGAACCTCTCCACCACAAACAAGACATGTCCGTACATTCCCAATCGCTGTGTTGACATTCCAAAAAGAACTACCAGGCTATTTTTCAGTCCCTAGAGATCCTCAGCCCCACTGCACCAAACCCACCTCCTGGGGAGCACTGAACCTTCCCACAGGGTCACAGGTTGCCGAACTTGGACACACACTGCTGGTGGGAAGGAAGGGCAGGAATCCCCTTTGCCTAAATACACGAGTTTACCCACCTGGCTATGAACTGTGGGCCCCGAGGATTTGAAGAGTGGTTTCTGCAACCACAGAACTCAGGCTTTATGTCGGTACCTTATTCATAATCAACATCCAGCTCCACACACAGAGTTAAATGTTACCCTCCTTTTACAGAAGAGCTTGCCTGGAGACTCAGAGGGAGCCTCTGGCAAATACAAAAACCAAACCAGAAGATTTGTTCCCCCATTTCAACAAGCTTCAGAAAGGGGTCTCAAACCAGAAGGAGCCAGAGAAGGCACTGATCCTGCTGCAGCACATGCAGGCTGCTCCACCGTGCCTCCAATAACCCTTCCAGCTCCTTAACCTCAGCCAAGGTGTACAACACTGCAGCACAGCTGGAAGGACAGCCTCGCAGTGGTGCTCCCAGTCTAGCAAAGAGAAGCCTCTGTGTACCTTCCGCTTTACACAGAGTACCCGCTCCAAGCCTGCCCTGATTAAATTCCTCTTGTCCTAAATCACTATGGGAGCAACACACTCCATAAGCAGATTAAACGGTTGCATGTTTGATGCATCTCTCATCCCACACACAGAAAGGATCTTTCCCATTTCAGTGCTACCCCAACCTTAAAATAGAACTTCAAAATTGTGAGGTTACAGACAACAAATGCAAGCTTGTCTTTATTAAATGGTTTGTGCAATGAGGACCCTACACACCAGAGCTTATGCTTGCATTTTCAGTGCATCCTAAAATTTCAGTCTCAAGCACCATATGATTTAACAACTCAAAACCTATAAAATGTCTTCCTCCAGCATTTAAAGCCAATCATCCTAAGCCTTTATGTTATACTATTACTTTGGAATTATAAAAACTAGCCTAGACTGTGAAGCCTTTAAAACCTTACATTTTTGGACAGTGTCAGCATTTCACTGCATTGCTTTCATCCCAATCAAGTCCCTGTGCTGTTTACTGTGCTTATCCCAACCTGATGAGCACAACTACATGGTTATAATGTGCTGCCTCTGAATGTTGATGCTTCAAATAATGGTTACTGATGCTGCATTCATACACCGAGGATGTATTTTGGAAACTTTCCTCTTCCCAATCCCTGAGCAGACACACAGTCCTGTCATGCTGGCATCTGCCTTGCATCCACTCATTATCCCATCTAATTCTGGAATGGTACCTAAAAAGCCCCAGAGGCTGCTCAATGGAGGCAATGCATGAAAACAAGACAGGAGAGACAATATTGGAAGCCTACCTCCTAAACAAGGTGGTTAAAAAAAAGAGAGAGAGAAAGACAAGGTCTCCGAGAACAAACTGCAGTAGGACTGCATCAGTGAGATTAAGAAGTTTCTGCTTTCTGAAGTTTGGGCAAGGATGCTGCTACTAAAGCTTTCTTCTATTTCGGTTTTGCCCAATAGTAATAAATCATTATGTTGTTAAATCATTGCAGTACTCAAGGAACAGTCACATGTTTCTCAGTTAAAATAGTCTGAAAACTCAATTTGTGAGATCTCAATTAAATTATCCTTATTTAGGAATCCCTGAAATTCTCTAGCATGTAGGTCCCAGAGGCCTGACTTAATTAGAAAATTGATCATGGGAAAACTTTTTAAAATGTAGGCTCCTAATCATAGCCTTTCTCTTATCACCTTTTGCCAAAGATCCATTTCTCAGGGGGACATCCTTCTCTTTCCCTTTTTAGCTCTGTATTACTCAAATTGCAATATTTTAAAACTGTAAGTAACTATGGAGAATAAAGGCAACTTAAATGCACTGTAAAGGAAGCTATTAAGAAAAGTTTGATCAGAAGCAAAAAATACAGTAAAAGTGAATGCTGCTGTGTGTCAGCATGCAGATGACACGACGGTATCTACACACACTGCTGAAAGATACTAATTAAGCTTTGGCAAAGGGCACACGGGCTCCTTCAAATAAGCTATTTAAAGATAAGAACACTGCAGACAAACACTTCAGAGATATCTGCGCTATTCCCTTCCTTCTTGTGCTGGAAATTCTAGGTCACAATTAAAAAATAAATGAAAATGAGAAAGGAGGAAAGCTTTAAAATCATAGAGAAGGTGGGGCTGCCAAATCTGGTCAGCTAAACATATTCCTGGGTGCTCAGATACTCATCAGCTGGTACAGCTTTTCGTTTTACCCTGCTTACCTTATAAGAAGTAATTAGCACATTGCATTGTCAAATCGAGGGTTCAAAAAACAAACTCTAATTAAAAATATGTTTAAAGCCCCTACCATTCTTGATAATGAAATCAAGCAGGTCATCTTGGTTAAATTACCTCCCTTTGAAATTAAAGGATGCTATAAATAAATGGATACATAAATAGAAGTGCCATGGAGCATTAGATTTTCTGACACATAGTTGAAACCCAGTTAAATGGGATTCTTCCTCCTAAATACTGGAGCTTGCACACATAAAGGGCCGTGTTTCCAAACCGTGGCATGACTGTCTTGCTCCACTGTGCACAGAATTCAGTTGCTGCTTTCTGAAGTAAACCCCATAGTACTGAAGAGCGAACTTCCAGTTGTGGTTGCGATTTTTAGACTTCTCTGTTTAAAAATGGAAAATGAAAGTACAACCTGATGAGGTGCCACAAATTTACACCATGCTGTGACGCTTCTGCTGGGTGTGGTGATATAAGCTGAGATACGTGACCACAGAGCTGTTCCCCCACTGGACCTGCTGAACACTCTCATCAGAGCAAAGCTTTGGCCATGAACATACTGACCATGATGATGAGGAGTAGGACTTCAAAGCCCTGATTTTAAAACAGATACGTATCCACACAAATATGAAGATTCACTATCTGGCATCATACCACTACTGCACTTATTACAATACAGTTTCCAAGGATCTGAACTTGCATCTTATCACCATGAACTTGTGAGTGATGTGGCACATTTCCACGTGGCTCTGTCTCACTTCACGCAAATGCAAACTGCCAGGGCTGCACAGAAGTCAGAATAACCTGTGGCCACACAAGGAATTCTGAACTCCTCAGCATTTCAATAAAAACATGGCACGTAGGTTGAAAAACAAAGCAATCCCTTTTGAAAAATAAAACACAAGCTTTTCTGATGCAGAGTCTGTCTCCAAGTTCACCAGGTACCACTGGAAGAGCACCACCAAAACAAGCTGGCCAATGCTCTTGGAGGCTACTTGCTTGTCCTTTCTGGAGCTACATGCACCAGTGGGCTGCTGCATGAACTCCCTTACAAGTGTATGAAGAACCAGCTTCCATTGGTTTTATTGCAACAGGGACATCAAGAGTGCCCACCACTGTCTGCAGAATTTCAAGCAGCCAGCACTGCAACAAGAGACACGACAGTTCAGCAACAGAAGCTAACACCACTCAACCACTGTGCTACCTGTCCCTCCGAGTCACAGCCTCTGCTTCTCTAGAGAAATGCATTTTGGTACCACATGTCTGAGATTTCTCCCCATTTTTTACTAGCTCTTCACAGGCTTTATACAATGGGGGGACCCTGTGAGTGCTGAAACACGAGGCTGACAGACCCTCTTTCTGGTTTTCTTCAGCCTCTTTAACCAGATCAAGAGAATGCCATGTGTGGCACTCCTGGTGCTGATTTTCTCTCCTGGTTTTTAACATAATTATAATTGGGATCTTAGCGACTGAATGCCTGTGTTGTCTGAAATATACAAGTACTTCTGCTTACTGAAGAAATTAGAATGAATTGCAAGTCCTTAATTGACAGTACAAAACATCAATTATTCTACAGATGAATAACAAAGAAGAAAATTACAGGTGCAAGAGCTAAACAGCCACTGATTAAAATAAAAAAAA
The DNA here is from genome assembly GCA_035772895.1 of Perdix hodgsoniae. Classification (NCBI taxonomy): domain Eukaryota; kingdom Metazoa; phylum Chordata; class Aves; order Galliformes; family Phasianidae; genus Perdix; species Perdix hodgsoniae. Next base: position 5,123,917 of record JAPSGF010000030.1, on the reverse strand, counting down.
AAACACCTTCTGAATGAAGCACTGAAATAGGACAAAAGTACCCATGCTTTGTGTTTCCACTGTAAGAGCAGAACACTAAGAGACAGTAGGAAATGAAAACGGAGATAAGTCACATCCCCACTTAGGTTGCTTTTTTATAAGTGCAAGTGCCTTCAAAGCTATAAATAACACATGCTTAGTTAGCAAGCAGTGGAAACAAGCATGTGAATGCAGCCATGTGTGCTCATACACATACACACCCTTCTGAATTTTCCCACCAACAACTGTGGCAGTTGGCCCAGATCACAGCAGTGACATGCTGCCAACAGACCGATCAACCTCACAGCAGACTAAATTAGAAATACATTTCCACAGATTAAATTTCAGAGGACTGCGATGCTACTTTAAACTCCGTTAAATTCTGTTCCTTGCAGTCCTTTAAACAAACACTAAAGCAAGCTAACAACCCTTTCCACCCATGCCCTTTACCAGAAGTCCCAACAGGAAGGAGGCTTCATGTTAGACCAGAGTCTAAATAAGTTACTATTCTAAAGATGCTACAACTCTAATATCTCACTGAATAAACAAACAAAAAATAAAATAAAATAAAATAAAATAAAATAAAATAAAATAAAATAAAATAAAA